>JAASFY010000369.1:0-24826 GCA_023334035.1 Globisporangium okanoganense
AAAGCTCCAACCTTTGCGAATGTTTTCGTCCAATCCGCTCCCTCAAAAGCGTCCTGGTTGTTTTGGGACACACTTTCAAACAGGGATGCACATATAAATTTCGGACAGAGTAGTATACTCGATCGGAACATAATTTTGTAGAGTTAACCTAACCGCTAGACACATGGGTGTAGACCTCTACATAGGAAATACGGTAGTGACACACATACTAAATAGTGTGAGAAGGAAAAAAAACAAGTCACGCAAAATAGTATCCGTGAGACTAATTGCGGTGATCACTGTAGTTATTCTTGAAACAAGACACTTTTCCTCTTTTCGGGAAAATGTTGTTGATCTGACGACGCTGCTTTCTGCTTTTGACTTCGTACTGTAACTGTTGTTGTTCCTCAGCGAAAAAACATGAGACAAAAAAGATTTTGTTTTCCATCTTGTGTCCGTTAGGCGATCCGCACCCCGGGGATGGATGCTACTGCTAATCTTCCTCTGTAAGCCTCATTTTAGCGGCACGGAAAATAATACTTTGCCAAAGCGATAGGTTTCCGTTAGAAAGAGGTCGAAACAAAAAAGCGTTTGGGTTAGACCTCTTTTTAACGGATACGACACAGAAAAGAAAACCCTCCGAAAGTGATTGCTCACAGAACCCTCCCCAAAGTGACTGCTCGAAAGCGTTTTTTTCCCAATGATGAGCATCACATTTTGCTTTTGAGCTCATACTCTCTGCTTGGTGCCTGCTATTCGTTCCCAGGCGCTCTCTGCTTGATGCCTACCAACAGGTGTCGTGTATCCTGCGCTGCTACTGGTGGTGTTGCTGTTAGAGCTCGCACACTGCTGTTCGCTGTAGTACTACTCGCTCTTGTAGCCTTCTGCGCTTCAGCACACACTGTCGACATCATGAGCAACAATGACAGCGGAGCAGCTACTGCAGCCTCTGGCGCCGAGCCGCAGCTACTGCTGACGCTGCGAGTGGACGTGCAGAACGCTGGTGCTATCGCATTGCCGCCAATGACCATCAAAATGGAAGCGCCGACCAGCATTGCGCAGTTTCAATTGCTGCTGCAGTCCAAGCTCGTTGACGCAATGACACAAGCCGCAGCTGGTCATGAGAGCGCTGCTCTGCTACACGAGGACACCCGCCAGATGGAGATCGACGTGGAGATCTACGACAACCGCAAGAGCCAGTTCCTGTCGCTACAGTCGCTCGCGCAGCTCGACCAAAGACGCTCGCGCGTGAACGTGATCCTCCGTCGCAGTGGCCCAACACCGCAGAACTGTCTGGCGCTGCCTTCCAAGATGTTTGACTCGACCGCGTTCACGATCCGGGGCATCCCAGTCTCAGTAGGCGAAGTCGGGAACTCTGGCCAGGGCACGGGCCTCACCACCTGGGACGGCTCGGTCGTGCTCGCAAAGTACCTCGAGCACGCGCGCATGGAGGATCTCCGTGGCGCCCGGATCCTGGAGCTCGGCTCAGGCACGGGGCTTGTCGGGCTCTCGGCGGCGCTGCTCGGCGCGCGAGAGGTGATCCTGACCGACCTCGCGTACACGATGGACAACCTGGCGCGCAATGCTAAGGCCACAATGCGCAATGCTGTTGCCACTACTAGTAGCAGCGTTAAGTGCGCAGTGCACACGCAGGTGCTCGACTGGTTCGATCCGCCAACAGACCTGGGCTCGTTCGACTTTGTGCTCGCGTCCGACGTCGTCTGGGTCGAGGAGCTCATCGCGCCGCTCGTGTCCACTTTCGACGTGCTGCTGCGAAACTCGTATGAGGGAGATGCAAAGGTCCTCATGTCGTACCAGAAGCGCAGCGTCATCGCCGACAAGCTACTCTTCCGTGAGCTGGAGAAAAGAAAACTCGACAAGCAGCGCGTGGCCGCGAGTGCGCTGCATCCGCACTTCGCGTCAGAGCGCATCGACGTTTGGGAGATCACGCGACGTCCAACCAGTAAGGAGGACAGCAAATAACGTGTTTTGTATCATTCATTACCATGCGCTCGCCTCCATCAACTGCTCCGCACATTCGCCCCGTATCCCCATACTGACAGGAGGCAAATCGTAACGCGGCAGGTCTTCCAATCAAGCGTGCATATTTTGGATCTTCTATTTACGGATTATGTCATCCCTTCCCCTTTTCTTAGCGTAAAACCTTTTTAATGTGTGTTAAATACATAGCGTAAGGTTACAAATAATTTATACTACGCATAAGCATACAATTTAATAGCGATACGTACTATCAAAGGAAACGCTGGCCTCCCCAACGCTCGAGTGGCTGGGACCAGCAGAACTTCAACGCCCCCACTCGCTATCACTCGTCGATCCGCAGCACACCAGCCACCACACCACCTCACCTCGCCCGCCATGTTCTCCGTCGCTATGCGCAGCGTCCTACGTGCGCAGCCGCTGCGCCGCTCGATCACCACTGAAAGCAAGCAGGTGCGTGTGTCTGCGAGGAGCTCTTTCTGTGGTCATCGGCACACGTTCTAATGGGCGTTCTCTATGTGTGTCTAATGATGAATGACGAGTAGTGGGCCGCGGCGCTCAACCAGCGCCTAGAGCAGACGGATCCGCAGCTCTTCGACATCATCGAGAAGGAGAAGCAGCGCCAGCGCAACTCGCTGAGCCTCATCGCGTCCGAGAACTTCACGTCCATGTCCGTGCTCGACGCGCTCGGCTCGGTCATGTCCAACAAGTACTCGGAGGGATACCCGGGCGCGCGCTACTACGGTGGCAACAAGTTCATCGACGAGGCCGAGAACCTCTGCCGCGACCGCGCGCTCGAGGTCTTCAAGCTCGACCCAGCGCAGTGGGGCGTTAACGTGCAGTCGCTCTCAGGCTCGCCCGCCAACTTCCAGGTGTACACGGCGCTGCTGCAGCCGCACGACCGCCTCATGGCGCTCGACCTGCCGCACGGCGGCCACCTCTCGCACGGCTACCAGCTCGGCAACAAGAAGATCTCGGCCACGTCGATCTACTTTGAGAGCATGCCGTACCGCCTGGACGAAGCCACGGGCATCATCGACTACGACAAGCTCGACGAGACTGCGGCGCTCTTCCGCCCCAAGCTCATCGTGGCCGGCACGAGCGCCTACTCGCGCAACATCGACTACAAGCGCATGCGCGAGATCTGCGACAAGAATAACGCGATCCTGCTCGCCGACATGGCGCACATCAGCGGGCTCGTGGCCGGCGGCGTTGTGCCGTCGCCCTTCGAGTACGCCGACGTGGTGACCACGACGACCCACAAGTCGTTGCGTGGACCGCGCGGCGCCATGATCTTCTACCGCAAGGGCCTCAAGAGCACGGACAAGAAGGGCGTGGAGACGCACTACGACTTGCAGCAGAAGATCGACTTCTCGGTCTTCCCAGGGCTTCAGGGCGGCCCGCACAACCACACGATCTCGGCGCTCGCGACCGCGCTGCAGCAGGCCAAGAGCCCGAGCTACGTGGCGTACCAGACGCAGGTGCTCAAGAACGCCAAGGCGCTCGTGGCCGAGCTCATGGACCTCGGCTACGACATCATCTCGAACGGCACGGACAACCACCTGGCGCTCGTGAACGTCAAGAAGTCGCGCGGCGTCGACGGTGCGCGCGCCGAGTTCCTGCTCGAGAACGCCAACATTGTCGTGAACAAGAACACGGTCCCGGGCGACAAGAGCGCATTCGTACCGGGCGGTATTCGTCTCGGCGCGCCGGCGCTCACCACGCGCGGCTTCACGGAGGAGGACTTTGTGCAGGTCGCGCGATTCATCGACGAGGGCGTGAAGCTCACGGCGGCGCTCAACGACCAGGCGGTCGCCAAGGGCGCGAAGAAGGTCGTGGACTTCAAGGAGTTCGTCTCGACGGACGCGGGCGCGGTCGCGCAGGTCGACGCGCTCAAGAGCAAGGTCACGGAGTTTGTGCGCCAGTTCCCGACCGTCGGCTACAGCGAGGCCGACATGAAGTACAAGGATTAGAGCACGAGCTATCAGCCAGCTCGCAACCCGTACACAAGCAACGAAAGACGGCATGTTCATGTAGAGAAGTGGGAAAACAAGTAACATTACGTTTCTTCACGTTCGCTTCACGATGAAGGCTTCTTGCCTCAGAGTCGGCGCGTGTGAGGTTGCGAGAGAGAGAGGCGCGGAGCTGGCTCAGTCGGCGAGTGCGACGATGCCGCTGGACTCGTAGCAGTAGATGAGCTGCAGCTTCTTCATCTCCTCGATCGCCTGCTTCCCTTCCTCGACGCTCGGACAGCTCTGATTTGATAAACAACACAAGACCTTCCCAGTTAGTTGCAGTGAACGGAGACCAGTCGATTGGGTAGATAAAGAAAAGCACAGCTAAATACACGAATCGATAAAAACATGAACACAACGACGACTTACATTGAGAAATGCCTGGAGCTCAGCAGTCTTGCGAAGCGCTTTGCCTCCATCAGCTGCTGCTGAAGAGGAGCCTTCTTGTGAGAGCTGCTGGTGCAATCGCGTCATCAGAGTGCCGATGCTGGGCGACGGCGCCAAAGTTCGTAGCAGCGAGTGGAGACGCACGCCGTTCGAGCTCAGCTGCGTAACCGTGTCTTCTCTCACGCTCTTCATCTGTTTATATATGTTGCCACAAAGCGAACGAGAACAATGAGATACAAGCAACCAACCTAGACAGGAGAAACGGTGGACATCAACTCACGTGTGCGATCTCTTCGTCAACGGCAAGCAGCTCCTCTTCGTACTGTGCTTTGAGGGAACTCGTCTGTTTCAACAAGCACATTCAGTTAATATTAGTTCAGCATCAACTCGAACGATACCATTAGCAATGCCACCAACCTGCTCAGTGTCGGCAATCGACTGCTTGGCCTCCTGGAGCAGCACGACTTCCTGGCGCAGCTCGACGATCTCGTTGCTCAGTCGCTCCTCGACGATGGCCTCGCGGTCCTGCTCGCTCTGCAGTTCGTTCGCTCGCTCGTCGTCTTCTTCTCGTTCGAGCTGCTCTTCCAGTAGCGCAAACTCGCTCTGGAGGTCTCGGATCTCCTGTGTGTGCTCCTCCAGCTCGTGCTGTAGTTTTAAATATCCTTAGCGCTGAAGATAGAGACTTTTCTTGATAGTAAACTGGAAAATATCACGCACCATGATCGCCCGTCGCTCGCTCTCAGCTCGGCCGCCACGACTCTTCTTCCTGCGCGCAGCACTGTCTGACTTCTGCTCCTTGCGGCGCTTGCTCGCAGCTCGCTTTTTGCTTTTCTCGACGGCGATTTCCTATTGTTTCGCACATCTGAATGGTCAGAATCAGTTGTTATACCGCCACAAAGCTTCAAGGGTGCTTGTGTGAATTTTTATTACCTTTGTCAGACTCTCGGTCTGGTCCTCGAGCTCCTTGAGCATGCGCTGGTACTCCTCCTGGATGTCCGTGTTGCGACTCGACACGATGTCGCGGAACTGTTGTTATCATAACACATAGGTAGATTGCCTTTCAGTATCACACAGCATTCAATAGCATAGCTGCAGCACATATCTGAAAAGAAGAGAACGCACATTGTCGGAGCGACGACGGAGCTCCTTCTCGAGCCGGGCTTTCGTCACTTCCAGGCGCTCAGCAGCCTCCGTTCCTACAAGAGAGCGAGGACAACAACAGTAGCAATACATAGTCAATAAGCTGTCTAACTGAGATTCAGTGGTTCAAGCAACTTTTTTCATGCTTACCTCGCTCAAACGCGTCTTCAAAGAGGTGCTCCTTCGACCCCCTCTCGTTGTCTGGGTTCACTGGCACAACCGCCAGCGTTGCTTTCTACGCATGCACATACACGCGCAGTGACCCATTAATGTAAAGCAATGCGTCATATACGCACATGCAGTAGCCATGGACTGTACCAGTGTCGGGAGCTCTCCGAGCGGTAGGTCGCGCTGCATGCCCGAGACGAACTTGCCCAGCAGCACATCGGTTGTCCGCAGCTATTTGAAAACGACACAGCAGCACCTGCGGTTAGCACACACCCCTGGATGTGGTCACGCATCAAGACCAAGTGGTTAAAGAGGTTGCGCACCTTGTCGCTACAGGCCGCGAGCTGCAGCACGCACTTGAGCAGGCCGCCATGCACGTCGCCCATGTCAATTTTTTACGTGCGTTTGAATTGCAAATGGCGCGACGAAAAGGTCTTTAAAATAATTTTCACAAACCTTGGAATTTAATCGTAATTTATAAACAATTGTGCAGAATCTGGTAGTTTTAGAAATATTTTTGTAATAATCATGCCTAATTATGTTATTTTACAAACCTTGCAAATCTCTGCAATGTTGAAGCTGCCAGTGCGGAATCGACAACACGCCATGGACACTAGACGCTAGCACGCTAAATGCACACCGTATGAGCCCCAGGTTGGTGTCCAAACACGAGCCACAGTTGCAGATGAAGTAGTGGGAAGTCGACGCAAGTCCGTGGGCTGCGCTCGTGTCAGGGAGTGCGACGTCGACCCCCCAAGCGCTGTCGTGGCCAGTTTTCTTCGTGGAACACGCTTCAGCTTGAACCAATAGACGCGCATGAACAGTAAGTACGTGGATAGCTGCATGCCTGCTTATCGTGCTGGACCTTCTGATGCGCGGACTCCGTTTCTTCCCTGTAGCAATAATGATCACATGCGATGGTGATCGTGCGGGTACCAACCACATTGAAGGCCCAGAATGGATACAAAAACGACAGCAAGTGCAGCGAAAATAGACAGCCCGACAGCTCTTCGCCAGTCAAACGGTCAGACAGACAACACAAGTTCACCTTCGCTCGCTCACTTTTCAAGCGACTCATATACAGAAGAAGAGTGCACGAGTGTTGGCTTGTGGCATCAGCGCACCTTTTAGAAGAGAGATAGACAACTGTAAGCGTGATGAACAACCTCTTCAGCCGCAACAAGACCTTCCGTCCGAAGAAGAACCACAACCACGGCACGAAGCGCTACGACCTCCACAAGCACGCGCAGGCGACACTTGGAAAGTGAGAAACTTGCAAGTGATATGACTTCTTCAATGCTGTTTGCACTGACGTGTTTGTGTTGTTATTGTGTCTGGTGTATGTTGTCACGCACGTGTTGCTTTCAGTGGCGACATGAGGAACGCGGTCGCGGTACCCGAAGGCGAGGATCCCAACGAGTGGCTCGCAGTCCACAGTACGTGTTTGGCTCGTACTACTCTTCTTCGTGAGGGTGTTCATACAGCTTACACTGTTGCCTGCCTGCTTCATACTTACTGTGTGTGCAGCCGTGGACTTTTTCAACGAGATCAACATCATCTACGGCACGATCATCGAGTTCTGCTCGGCCGAGTGCTGTCCGACCATGAGCGCTGGGCCAAAGTACGCACCACGCTTGTCTATCTAAATGGAGAGTGGCTTGCTAACTGGCGTGTTATTGTCTGGAACAGATTCGAGTACCTGTGGAAGGACAACCTCAAGTACAAGACGCCCGTGAAGCTCGCGGCGCCTGAGTACATTGACATGCTCATGGCCTGGGTAGAAGATCTGCTAAACGACGATACGCTCTTCCCAACGCGCGAGGGCGGAACGTACCCGCGCGGCTTCATGGCGATCGTGAAAAACATATTTCGCCGCTTGTTTCGCGTCTACGCGCACGTGTACTACTCGCACTTTGACAAGATCGTGAGCCTGGGCGCCGAGGCGCATCTCAACTCGTGCTTCAAGCACTTTATTGCGTTCGTGACCGAGTTCGACCTCGTGAACAAGCGAGAGCAGGAGCCGCTCAAGGACCTCATCAAGAATCTCATCGGGTAAATTATGTTTTTCTCTACCATTCAAAATAAAACTCACGACACGCGTGCTTCGTAGGAGCGACAACCAAATGCTAAAATGATAACTCGACCAAAAGAATTCAGAACTGAGTGATCCATGACGGAGGCGTGTGTCGAGGCTCAGGAGAGGAAGTCTAGGGGCGCCTGGCGAGGCTGCTGGTGCTGCACTGGTGGCTGCTGCGTCTGCGCTGCTGACTGGTACACTGGGTCGAACGGGTCGAAGGACGCAAAGTCCGCACTGGTACTGGGCAGCTGCGGCGCGTGCTTTGGCGACGAGTGAACCGAGATCTCAGAAAAATCTAGGAGGTTCACTTCTTCCTGTTGCTGGACAGCAAGCGGTGCTGGTGGCTGGAACTCGAGCTGGTTGCTGCTGAACGACGTGTAGGGCAGCGAGGAAGACGCACGTGCGTCCATGTGCTTGTGTACAGGCGAGACGGTCGGCTTGAGGTCCTGCGACGGAATCTGCTCGATGATCGTCGAGCCGCTGCGCGACATGATGGGTTTCTCCCATCGAGTCTCACTCGTGGTATGGTTGCGAAAATACGCCGTGCCTTTCGAGCGCGAAAATACGGGGAACCAGCCGGGCTGCAGCACAAAGTCCGTTTCGCTCATGTCCTTCCACGGACTGCCGTCGATCGCAAAGCCGTACCGCTTGCCGTCATCCTCGAGCGCCACGGTGAGCACGAGCTCATGCTGGTTCGCGAGCGTGTACTCGTACTCCCACGTGTCCTGCTCAATGTCGTCGTGCTTGACGCGCGTGAGCTCGCGGCAGTCGAGCAACACGACGAACTCACCCTGCTCCAGGTCCCAGAGCTCGAGTTTGTGGATCGTGCCGAGCACGCCAAACGCAAACACCCACGAGCGGCCCGTCCCAGGCTGCTGGTTGTTGCGCTGCAGGTCGAACTCTTCGTCCGACACGCGGCGCGCAAACTTGTCGCTGCTCCACACCGGGTCCGAGATTTTCCGCTTCACGGCGCCAGCGAACACACGCTCGGGGAGCTGCTCCCACGTGTGGCCGTCCACGTGCAGCTGGTAGATGCCCGCGAGGCTGTGCTGGTCCACGACGGTCGCCTTGACGTCCTTGATCACGACCGTGAAGCACGGTGCGTATTGCTCCACGCGGAACTCGTACTTCCAGTCGCCCGTGCAGTACTGATCCGAGTTGAAAAGCCGTCGGCCGTCCAGGCGCAGCCGCTTCTTGGCCGAAATGCGCGAGTGCTCGAGCGTGACCGTGTGCACCGTCTCGGCCCCGGCGATCACGAAGCGCCACGACACGCTCTTCTTCGACATGGGCACGCGCGCGCCAATGTTCTCCACCTCGCGGCTCACACGAAATACATTAGTGTTCATCGCCTGCTGCTGGTATTGGTTGTCGTGATGAGTGAGCCCTGGCGCCGCCGACGTGTCCATCGCGTTTGTAGGAGGAAGGTACATGCCATTGCTACTGTGGGTGTTGTTGCCGTAGCTGCCGCCTATTTGCTGCTGCTGCGCTGGAGCGAGCACGTGCGGAAGGGACTGGCGCAGCTGCAGGTTGGAGAAGAGGTCGAGGTGGTTATCGTCGTGCGCGGAAGGCGGCAGCGACGGCGCCGAGAGCGTCATCGAAGCTGCTGGTAAAGCCGCTGCTTGTGCTTTGGAGCTCTTTTTTTTCTGCGATTTCTTTCTCCGATCATTTTTGTGAAATTTAATTATTCCCATGCCAAATTTCACCAAAACGAACTGGACGCATTATCTCATGGGAGAGCAAACAAAAGAAAGCTGCGACGTGTGAGCCAACCGTCATGTCACGATGCTTCGGCTACACAGTCGATGTGGCTATCGTAGTATTTCAAACATCCATGCAGCTTTTATCCTTATTGGTGCGTTGTATTGATTGTGTTGCCTCGCTTCGAGTGAATATGTGGTCGTGGCCATTCCTGAGCTGCCCCGCACAACAAGTGAATGAACTTTCCAATCCGTCGGTCAGCGTGCATCCGTCCACACACGGTGAGCACGCTGTCTATTAATGGCTGAGCCAGTTGGTTCTTACAGAGTCGTCGCTGGCAGCGGCGTGAAGCTCTGCATCTCGAGGCGGTAGGCTTCAAAGTCGAACTCCTCCGGCTGGTGGTTGAACTTGTGCACCCACTCGAAGAGCTTTTCGTCCGAGTAGCTCGCGAGCAGCTGGTCCAAGAGCACTTGCGACTCCTAATGACATCAAAGGCAACGACACAGCATGAATACAATGGCACACAACAGAATCATAACACACATGCCTCTTTCTCGCACCTTCTTGTCGAGCATGTTGGTCACGTCTGCGCGCAGCAAGCCAATGTCCTTGCTCTCCACCATGTCTTCGTACAACGAGACCGTCAGACACGGCGGCGCAAGGCCCGGGTTCTCCTTGAACGCCTCGAGGTACGTGACCAAAAAACACGTGTCCTGGAACTGACAGAGCATGTTGAAGAAGCCGTCCTTGCGATACACGGGGAAGATGAAGAACGGCGACGCGCCCGCGCGCTGCACGAAGAGCTTGTAGGTCTCGCCCGAGAGCGCGGCCGCGAGCGCATCGCTCTTGTCGCTGTGGAAGTCGGTCCATATCTGGTGGATCTGCTCCTTGCTCTCGTTCTCGAGCAGCTCCAGCTTCACGATCTGCTGCAGCGAGCGTGGCGCCGGGTACGAGAAGCCGCCCGACGTGACCTTCTGCTCGCCCGTGGAGAACCAGCAGCGGCGCGGGGTTGTAGCGCTGCGGCGCAGCAACTGCGCGACGCGGCTCAAGATCATCGTCGTCACGTTTCGTGTCGATTAAAATTGGATTTCTTGGTCAGCCACTCAACAACAGGTCAGTTATAAAATCAGAGATTTTGACGGGAAAAATGTACATTTAAGCTTTGTGGTGGCGGGTTAAAAATCAAAAATCCACATGGACGCAAAAATCAAAGGTGATGGCGACGACGAGTGCATTTGACGAGCTCTTCGCGTGGACGGACGGCTCGTAATGGTGCTGATCGGATCACATTCAAAGTCTTCATGCCCTTGCTGTTTCCGCTGCCGCCTCTTCAGGTCGCTCCTTGTTAAATAATCGCTGGCGCGCTCACGACTGAGTCGCCGCTGGTGCTGCTGTCGTTACCGTCGTCGACTGGAGCTCAGCAAGCAGTTTACGCGGCTGGTCGTGCACGTCGATGGCCTTTGCTGCTACTGACTTCACAGGCGCCAGTGGCGGACATGTGGACAGTGGCGGCGAGACTCCAGCGACAGCAACAACAGCAGAAGGAGACGACGAATCTTGGACTAGGGGCGGTGAGCGCACGGGGGAGATCGTCACGAAGGGCGCGTTCTTGGTCGCGGCGCGATTCTCGACGGGGATCAGATCGGCCACGGACTGCGGACTCGTCGTGTTGGTGGAGAAGAGCAGGTCCATGCTGCCGACCAGGTCGCTCGTCACGCGGTTCGTGAGCGAAGGCATCGTGACTGGAGTCCCATGGATGCTCTGCGTGATGGTCGCAACAGATGATTCGGCGATACTTCGTGAGCCTTCGGTGACGAGTCCACTTGCTGAGCTGGCAGCGACTGTACCAGCAACTGTCGCCAAAGACGGATCGACGCGCGCCTGCTGGACGATCAGATGATCCACGTACTCGCGGATGTACTGCTGCATGTAGATGCGCACGTGCTCCTGCTGCTCGTGGAGCACGATCTGCGGGTGCACTGGGGCACTGCTGGCGTCGAAGCGAAGCAGTCTTGTGGTGCTCTGAGGCGGCGATTCAGTACTAGCCTCCTCATTCGAAGGTGACGATGAAGATGATGATGGTGGTGGCGTCTCCTCCGTCTTGCTGCGCTTTAAAGCCATGTCGTCGTCTGAAGAAACGGGGCTCGTCGAGCTGCCGCACTCGGCGTACTTGCGCTTGGGTGTGCCGTTGGAGCTCCAGTCTGACTGCGAGTCACTACCGTCGTCGAACGAGTCGCTGTCGCACGATTGGGACGTCTTGGGTCCATCGATCACCTCTTCGCACTGCAGGTCGATGGGCGACGAAAGCGTCTCAGCCTTGATCTCCACTTCGCCGTCCTCGAGGCTCTCGTCGACTTGGCTCAGAGCCTCTTGCTTCACTTGAAACACAAGCTCACCCTCGATGAGCTCACTCTGCTGCTCGATCTCCGAGGGCGACCTGTTGCGCCAACGGAACACGGGCTTGCGCGAGTTCGAGAGTTGGAGCTTCTCAATGAGCCCCACGCTCACTAGCACGTTCGCCACGTCATAGAGGCGTCGGATCTTGGCTGTTGGTAGAAGAGAGGGGAACATTCGTGGGTGGTTAGCACTGATTCAAAAATATAGGAGACAGAGACGAGCTGCGACGACAGGAGCGTGCGTACTTTTCAGCAGTCGGTCCTCTTCGTTCTCGCTCTCCTCCATCTGGATCAGTTGCTTCGCCGCTTGGTCCAACGGGATAATGCAGTTTTCCTACAAGTTGAAGAGACCATCAGTTAGTGTATGTGGTTCATGTTGCAGTGTTAATAGTGTAGATCGATATCCGTGCCGTACCTTGCGCAAAAACAACTGGACGAACATTTGGCTGAGCTTGGAGAGCGACTTCCCTCGTCGGCGGTCTGCCATACGAGCAACAACGTTGTGGAGACCACCATTAGTTTAAACACCCTCAGAGCCAGTAAACAAGTAGCTTCATGATAAATAGATGAATACGCACCTTTGAAGTTGTAGTCGTAGCTGCACGGGCCAATGGAGCCTTCTCTCTGGAGCTCCGAGTAGCGGCTCTTCATGGCCGTGATCGACACGGGGAGCACGCTGAGGCCGTGCCAGTTGTACAGATTCTTGCTCTTGCGGCTCACGAGGTGGATGCTCTCGAGGATGTTGACAATGTCGTAGATGCGGCGGCGCTCCACGCCCAGCTCCGATGCGGCGCGGTCGAGACAGATCTCCGCCATATGGTTGTTGCGGTACAACTTCAAGAAGCTGGATAGATCGAGAGATCGATGGATGGAAATGGTGGTCAGTAAACGAAAGAGTACAATGAAAACATCCCCACAGTCAAGTAGAGCAAACGCACTTTTCGCAGAGGAGACCGAGGGACTTCTCCTTGCGGTTGTACTCGCGGAAGGGGAAGTAGCGCACGTCGTCGCCCACCATCTTCCAGTCGCCCTCGCGCTCCTGGCCATCAGGTTTGAGTGAAGCTTCTGGTGACTGTCCTGTGCCGGCTTTTGGTTCGCTGCCTTCAGTCTCGTCGTCTTTACTAGTGGTAGTCTGTCCTGCGCTTCTGGAGCTTTCTTGCTTTGTTGACTTCTTCGTGGCGCTTGTGGTGGCGGCTGTGCCTCCTTCAGCAGCGGAGGACGTCGTGTCCAGCTTCCTCGGAGCCTTGCGGACGTAGCGGCGCTTGGCTTTTCCATTCGCTCCAACGCTCTCGGCACGGACCTTCTTCGACTGCAAATGAAAGCCCAATCGCAATAACGAGAGAGAGAAGGAGGTGAGGCCGTGAACAACGTTGGAAAGCGTGCAAGGTCAGCTTCTTTCTTGCAGTACCTTGCCGCCGCTCGTTTCCGACGAGGTGAACAGATGCATCATCGCAGCCGCAGCTTCTGTTCTGTTTGGACTCGGCTGGTGGATCGATCGCTCCCCCACCTGTAATTGCACAATGAAAGCAAGCAAGCAAAGCATGCACCAATCCACTGTCAGTCCCTACTAAACAATAATATCCTGCAAATGCACGTAAGCAACGCACCCTGATCGCTGCTGGCGTTCTTGATCCGTCGGCGTCTGCTGCAGCATGCGCGCGCGGCTTCTGCCGAATCGGGCTCATCAGCGCACTCCGCTCCATCTTTCTGCTCTATGTACACGGCGTCGCTCGTCGGGCTTGCTGCTCTGTTGTCTCTCTTCCAGTTGCGGCGGCTATGGGTCAATGAGGTGAGCGACGGTGTGTTGTTGACAACAGTGAGAGCGATGCGTCGTGGGGCTCCGATACGAAGGAACTGAGTTCTGCTGCTGGTCTGTGACTGTGAGGATCCTGAAATGGAAAAAGCGCGCTTTTGGCGGGAAACATTTGAAAATGTTTCCGCCAATCAGCGCACGCCATTGCGAAAAAGCGGACTGGGAGGACAGTCCCGCCAAAAAAAAAAAAGAACGCACCTTCGAGTAACATTTGCTGCAGTTTCATCTTTCAAAATTGATATATCAACTTGAAGAAGCTGTTCACTTTGCATAAAATCAGACAGTCATAACAGTTCGGCTCTCGTGAGGTTGCGCGAAGGTTGCTCGGTTGCTGTGGTGTGTAGTCACATTTCCACGAGTCCTTCAAAGAGCTCGAACGAAGAACCAAAATGCTCTACACGCTGCTCAACAAGCTGCCGTTCAGCCAGGGCGGCAAGGTGTTCTTCGGCACGGCGCTCTGCCTCGGCATCTGCGCCATCCCGCTCACCAAGAGTGCGTTGCCTTGCATTGCGCTATGCTGCTGTTGCTGTCTGCTGTTGCTTGTGCGCGCTGTTTGCCAAGAGCTCCATGCGCGTATCCATGCGCTCGCTTGTACTAAGTATTCCTTATGCATACGTGCTGTGAATAACAGAGACCAAGGCGGGCCACGACCTCTTCTCATCCGAGAAGCCGCAGGACGTGTACCAGTCCGAGATTCAGCGCCGTCGCGACCAGCTCGACGAGTCCGACATCGCCAAGTAGAAGAAGCGCGCCATGTCCATTTAGAGAGCAACAACCACTACAGTATAAAAATGAATGACACAGTGCACCACGACATACCTCATCTGTTTAGCTAACCATGTGCATGTATGTACGAATGTGTCTGAGAGGCTACTACAGCACTGCATCTGCGAATACAAGGGAGGAGACCTGCATCTTGAACTGATGTGGCTTCAGATTACAGCACTCGTTGCGCAAAATGTTGACAAAGTCGCGGAAGGCGTCCACCCGCAGCGCCGTGCTGTCGGTCACCTCCAGCAGGTCCTTGGATATCGTGTTCCTGCGCTGCGCCGCCTTCATCAGTCGCGCCACGTACGTCTTGACCTTCTTCGCCAAGCTCATGCCGCCGCTGCGGCCGATGGTGGCAGCTTCATCTTTCGCACAAAGTCGCAGATATCACGCCATTGCCCAAAAAATACTAAGAGGCCGGATCGAAGGATCCACTTTGAAGAGAATCGATTCGATTTAGAGTAGATTTGCAGTCAATGGGAGGATTGTCGCCACTCGACAGCATGTGATGATCCATCTGTCGCTTGGGTTAAATGCGTCTCAATCGTTTCCATCGCTCTACTCTTCTGGAAGAGATGTCCAGTAGACTGAAGTACTTGTAGTACCTGGACGAAGCATTCCTCCTGGACACGCATATCACAATCCAATCAGCTCACACAGCTGATTTTGTTTCGCGTCGTGTGTCGTCACGTGTGTGGTTTCAAGCACTACATAGAACTCAGGTGAAAAAAAACACACACACACAAGAAGAACTCAGTTCCTGAATCTTGATGCTGGCCGCTTTGCAACCACCGACACCTTCTTCCTCGTACGTCCTTGAGGCTTCTCGTTCGAATTATTTCGACTTGATGCCAAGCCCATCGTGAGGCATGAGACGGAGTGCCCAAGAAAACCTCAAAAATTGCGCACAAACTGAAGCTTTCCGATACTTTACCTGAGCTTTCCGATACTTTAGCAGGGGGATGGCGTCCGTGCTACTTTTGGACTGACGTCTTTGACTGGCTTCTTTCGATCCGCTCAACCCTTTCGACTTTATAAACAGGTTCAAGATACAACTTCCACACCATAGTAAAATACTGATACCTCATACTGAAGCTATCGGGTATCGGATTCTAAAGAGGGTTTTCTTTGAGCCATGGGACGATGAAGGCTGCTGTTGCTGTTTTTCCGTATTTGCTGGTTTCTGGAAGAGGAAAAAGCAGAGAAAGCGCCAAAGCGACAACCGCCGCGCTCCCTTCTCTCTATTCGCAGCACTCGTCATCCTCCCTCCGTGCCACGCGACATCCAGCAGCAGCAGCAGTTGGAACCGCTCCATCACACACACGCGTCTGGGTGAGCAAAGGGGCGACGCGTGACGACCGACTGATCGAGTGACCGACTGACTGCTCCCGAAGAGATCCGTCTAAAGAGCTCCAGTCGGTATATCTACGCGACCAAGCAAACATGAAGCAGCTGACGCCTGGCAAGGACACCAACGGCAACGGCAGCGGCCGCGCGAGCATGGCGAACCGCGCGCAGTCGTTCGCGCCACGCCGCCGCGCGCAGTCCAACTACCAGGGCGTCGAGGAGCAGGTCGTGCAGCGCAAGGCGACGGGAAAAGACGCCTCGCTGCCTTCTGGCGGAAATGTCCGCCAGCAGCAGCAGCAGGCGAACAATGGCGTGTTTGAGATGCTGCAGGCAAAGTTCGGCTTCCAGGACGGCAACGTGCGCAACCAGCGCGAGCACTACGAGTGCTGGGTGCTCAACTACGAGTCGCGCGCACAGGGACAGAAGATCACGGCTGACACGGAGGACTCGGTGCGGCTCATCCACACCAAGTTCTTCAAGAACTATGCGCGCTGGTGCAAGTTCCTGCACACGAAGCCGTACCAGCTCGAGAAGAACAGCGCTTCGCAGCAGGAGGTCGCCGAGCGCCAGATCGCGCTCTTCCTGCTCATCTGGGGCGAGAGCGGCAATCTGCGCTTCATGCCCGAGTGCCTCTGCTTCCTGTATCACTCGCTCGCGTCCAAGCTCGACGGCGTTGAGCGGCTCCCGAACGTGCCCGAAGGTACATTCCTGCGCCGCGTCGTGCGCCCACTCTACCTCGTGGTCGCCAAGATGCGCGCGGCGACGATGCCCCAGAAGGGCGAGCGTGCGCCGGACCACAAGAACATCACCAACTACGACGACGTGAACGAGTTCTTCTGGTCGGAGCGCTGTCTGGACTTTGACGAGCTCAACGTGGCTGAGGCGATCAACCTGCAGGAGCACAAGACGTTCAAGGAGCGCCGCAGCTTTTTGAACCCCGTGCTCGCGTTCTTCCGGATCTACTTCTTCCTGCTCGTGATGTTCCACATTTTGATCGTCATCGCGTACGTCGCGTACCGGTCGGACCCAGTCAGCAAGCACGGCTTCCACTTCTACGAGCGCATGTTCTCGTCCGACGTGGAAGATATCCGCAATCACGCGTTCCTCTCAGTCTTCCTCACGGTCTCGGGCCTCCTGGTGCTCAAGGTGGCGATCGAGATCTGGATCGGCGGCTTCCTGATCTTCAGTCGCGCGGCCTACGCAGCCGTGGTCTTCTGTCGGCTCGTGTGGCACTCGGTCTTCTTTGCGCTGTTCGCTGTCGTCAACGCCGCGCCGTACGAAGTGCTGGTGGGCTCGGACGACATGCTCACGATGGGCTACATCATCGCCGGTGCGTACATGACCCCCGTCGTGCTCGCCGCGATCGTGCAGATGCTCTGCCGCAGCTGGGTGTGGAACACGCCGCTGCTCAATGCGATGGACGGCCGACGCGAGCAGTACATTGGCCGCGATATGGGCCAGTCCTGGGGCAGCTTCTTGCTCTATGGACTCTTCTGGATGGTCATCTTCGTGCTCAAGTTCCTCTTCAACCTCCAGCTCATGGTCAAGCCGCTTATCGGCCCGACTGTCGAGATCTACGACATCAAGATCTCGGAGAACCAGATCAAGAACGGCATCGTCGAGTCGGAGCACAACCTCGCGTACCTCATCGCGATGTGGGCGCCCGTGTTCCTCGTGTACATCTACGACTCGCAGATCTGGCTCGCCATCATGCAGTCGATCGTGGGCATGTTCATCGGCATTCGCCTCAAGATCGGCCACTCGTCGCGCATCCCCGAGTTCGTCAAGCGGTTGAAGGCGGCACCTCGGCTCTTTGACGAGAAGGTGGTGTCTGCCGTGGCTCGTGGCCAGTTCTCATCGAGCAATAACGATAGTCCGCTGTCTGCGAGTGCGGTCTCCCCAGAAGCCAACAGCCGACTGCGCTTCGCGGTTGTGTGGAACGAAATCGTGAGCAGCTTCCGTCTCTCGGACCTCCTGGACGACCGCGAGACTGCGATCCTCCAGTACCAGATCTCGGACTCGGGCTCTGTTGAAGACCCAGTGTTCCTGATCGCTGGCCAGGCGCAGACAGCGACGGACATTGCCGCGAAGGCGAAGACGCGCCGTCTGGATGATGCCAAGCTGGTCAAGGAGTTCACCAAGGCGGGCGTGCTCGGATGTGCGAAGAATTGTCTCGACATTGGTTTCCAGATCCTGCGGCAGCTGCTTGGGCCTCAAGATGCGGAGATCATCTCCGTCTTCCAAGAGATCCTCATGGCTGGACGAGTGCACTCGGTCATCAACCTGATTCATATCCCACTGGTGCGTGAGAACATTGTGGACTTGCTGGCGAGCATCCTCGACCTCCCTGAGCCCTCGGTGAGTCCGATCGGCGGCAACTTTGGGCTTCCAAACGACCAGGTCGTCGTGGTTGTCCAGCGTGTAGACGCCCTGCTCAAGAGCATTGAGCTGATGCTCGAAGAAGAGTGGATGGCGCAGAAGTTGCGCCAGTCGGTCTTTGCGAAGATGACCCCGGACCTCGACTACCAGAAGAGACAGCTGCTCTCCATCTTTGCGGACCGCATCAGCCAGCGTGACTCGAACGAAGGCCCGGGGACCTCTCCGAGCTCGAACGAGAGCATCATCTCGCTGTCGACACGACTATTCTTCCTGCTGACCCTCGATGCCGCCGACGCGCTCCCTCGATGCCATGAAGCGCAGCGCCGCATGAGTTTCTTCCTCAACTCGCTCTGCATGAAGATTCCAGCGGTCAAGTCGATCGCGTCCATGCATTCGTTCTCCGTCATCACACCGTACTACAACGAGTCGGTGTTGTACTCGATTGACGAACTGAATGGCCGAGTGAACGCTAACCCGCTCTTCCGGAAAGTGGAGGCGAAGGGCCGGGACCTGAGCATTCTCAAGTACCTCATCACGTTCCACAGTGATGAGTGGGGCAACTTTCTGGAGCGCGTCGGTGCGACGTCGATTGAAGAGGCGCTTGCTGAGACGCCGACCCAAGTGCGTCTCTGGGCTTCAATGCGTGGCCAGACGCTCGCGCGAACGGTCCATGGCATGATGATGTACGAAGACGCGCTGAAGATGCTGCGGTGGCTGGAGATCGGATCGGACGAGAATATCTCCCACTTGGACAAGATCAAGCACATGGACCGCATTGCAGGGCTCAAGTTTTCGTACGTGACCAGTTGCCAGATCTACTCGGAGCAGCTCGCTGTTGGAGACAGCCGGGCTGCTGACATTGATCTGCTCATGCGCAAGTACCCGAACTGGCGTGTGAGCTACGTGGACACGATCCGTCCGCCTGCAGGAAGCGGAACCGAGCCGAGATATGACTGCGTGCTGGTGAAATCGGATGGCGATGAAATTGTCGAAGTCTACCGGTACGAACTGCCTGGCAACCCGCTCGTCGGCGAAGGTAAACCTGAGAACCAGAACATTGCGCTCCCGTTCACGCGTGGCGAGTACGTGCAGACGATCGATATGAACCAAGAGCATTACTTCGAAGAAGCACTGAAGATCCCAAATTTCCTGGCGAGTGGCACGGAAGATGGGCAGAACGTCGCGATCATTGGCATGAAGGAGCACATTTTCACGGGTCGCGCGTCGTCACTGGCGCGTTTTATGACGCTGCAGGAGCTCGTGTTTGTGAGTCTGACGCAGCGTGTAATGGCGTACCCACTGCGTACTCGCATGCACTACGGCCACCCAGATGTGTTTGAGAAGACGTTTGTCATGACGAATGGCGGTGTGTCCAAGGCAAGTCGAGGCATCAACCTGTCGGAAGATGTCTTCAGTGGCTACAACGCGTGTCTCCGTGGCGAAACGGTGACGCACATTGAGTTTATGCAGTGCGGCAAAGGACGAGACGTGACGCTCAGTCAGATCAACGCTTTCGAGGCCAAGCTCGCGAATGGGTCGGCGGAGAGTTCACTGAGTCGTGACGCGCATCGCATGGGAGCTGGCATGGACTTTTTCCGCTTGAACTCGATGTTCTACGGCCACATGGGCTTCTACATCTGCAATGCGCTCACCGTGCTCTGTGTCTTCGTGTACGCGTACGCCAAGGTGTACATTTCGCTTCACGAGGAGATTGGCAACACGGCGATCACGAAGACGAACGTGGTGGACGACCTCGCGAAGGTGCTGAACACGCAGTTCATCTTCCAGTTCGGTATGCTCATGACCATCCCGCTCATCGCGACACTGTTCGTCGAATACGGCTGGCGCCAGGCGGTGGTCAACTTTGTCGAGCTCATTGTGACCATGGGTCCGATCTTTTACATCTTCGAGACGGGCACGAAGGCCCACTTCTACGACGTTGCGCTCATGCGCGGCGGCTCCAAGTACCGTGGTACGGGTCGTGGCTTCGCGATCATTCGAGAGACGCTCGTGAACTTTTACAAGGAGTACGCGGCGTCGCACTACCGGAAGGCGGTGGAGCTGATTGGACTGATGATCCTCTTTGGCGTCTTCGGCAACTTCAGCATCGGCACGGGCGCGTACAATGATTTCTGTGCCACGGCTGATTTCGATTGCGAGACGAACCCAGACCTCATCCCACAGAACATCACGCTGCTGAACGCGTACAGCTCCATGGGCCAGGACTACGGCATTGCCTCGTTTGCAGTATGGCTGCTCGGCGCATGCTGGTTGCTCGCGCCTTTCTTCTTCAACACGGACGGCATGGACTTCGCGAAGACGCGCGTGGACGTCGGCAACTGGCTCAGCTGGATGATGGCGTCCCCAGGACACGAAGAAGAAGCGCTTCCGGGCCGTGCACCAGTGAAGGCGGACACGTGGATCGATTTCTACACGTACGAGTCGGATCTGATGAAGGACGTGCAATGGACTTGTCGTGTCGCGTACGCGATCCGCGAACTGCGCCACCCGCTGACTATGTACTACGTGTTCATCGTGAGCTTTGACCTCGCGGACATGGCGATTCTCGGCGGCTGCGTCGGTGGTATCTGCGTGCTGCTCTGGGTCGGCAGCTTTGTCGGCGGCATATGCATGCACAACAAGGCCAATGTGGTTCGCGGGGCGATGTACATGATCTTGATCGTCGGCGGCATCGCCTTCGCTCCACTGATCGTCGGCGCGACGCAGGAGTGGAGCGGCAAGAAGGCGTTCTCGCTCACGTGCGCGATCTTCACTGGTCTCTACTCGATTCTCCAGTACCTGCTGATCCTGCACGGCGTCATGCGCATCCCAGTGGCTCGCCTCGGCCTCGTGGTCGAGCTTGCGTTCCTCTTCGATATGGTCGTCGGTTTGTTTCTGATCCTGCCGCTGCTCGTGTTCTCGGCGTTCCCGTTCATGAAGACGATCCAGACGCGTATGATGTATAACGGCGGCTTCTCGCGCGCGCTGAGCACGGGCAACGAGTTCGCCGCGTCGCTGAGTATGCTGGTCGGCGGACTCGCCGGATGGTCGTACGGCTGGCTCTCGTGCCTCATCTTCTCGCTCGGGTACGTGAACTCTGTCGACGACAGTTTCATCAACAAGTCATTCATCTACTTTGTCAACAAGGTCTTGAACCGCGAGTTCGAGACGGAGTCGCTCAAGGGCTTTGCTGCGTTGGGCGCTGCGGTCGGTGCGCTCGTTGGTATGATGCTTGCGCACATGATAGGCCGGCGCATGTCGATTGTGTCCTCGTGTCTGGTGACGTTTGCGGGCGTCGGACTGGTGTTTGTCGAGTCGAGCTCGATGATCCTCATTGGTTGCTGCGTAGCCTCGGCGGGCATTGCTATGCTCTCGGTCGTGTGCGTGCTGTACAACTTTGAGGTGAACATGGTCGGCTGGAAGGGCAAGGGCGTGCTCATGTTCCTCTTCGGCTCGACGCTGGGCTTCTTGGTGGAAGCGCTCGTGCTCGACAAGATCAATGCGACGGCGATCAGCAAGGACTGGACGAACGAACCGCTGCACGACTGGCAGTGGCAGTTTGTGTTTGGTGTGATCCCTCTGGTCGTGCTGGTGCCGACCATGTTCTTTCTGCCCGAGAGCCCCGTGTGGCTCTTCCGCCACCGCGACCAGAAGGCGGCCGAGATGACGCTCGTGAAGCTGCGCCAGCGCCACGATGTGATCGAGGAGTTCAGCGACCTTCGCGACGCGTTCGTGGACAAGGGCCGCCGCATCAACATCCCGTTCCGCGTCGGCGTGGTGTTTGTGCTCCAGGCGGCGTTCGCGATCTTTAACTCGAACGCACTGCTGCTGCGCGTGAAGGTCAAGGCCGCGCGCAGCCTCGAGGGCGCCGAGAGCTCCAGGTGGCTCGTGTACTTTGGGCTCATGAACTTTGTCGGCGTGCTGCTGAGTCTCATGATCGTGGACAACTTGCGGCGCAAGACGATCTTCAAGGACATTCTGCCGTTCACGGCGCTGCTCGCGGCCGCCTGTGGGGCCCTTGGCAGCACGAGTCTCGAGTCGAGCGTGGTTACGAACATCGTACTCTTCGTGCTCTTTGCGAGCGGCGGCCTTTCACTCACGTGCGCGACGTGGCTCACGGCCGTCGAGGTCTTCCCGCCGTACCATCACGGCCGCTATGTGGGGCTCTCGTTCTTCTTCTACTACGCCGTGCAGGCCGGGATCAACTTTGCGCAGCCGTCGTTCGCGAGCGCGCACTTTGTCTTCGCGGCGCTCTGCGCGCTGCTCACGGTGCTTATGTTCGCCGTGTGCGCGAGCACGAACGAGGGCGCGATCGAGCTCAAGAGCGAGAAGAAGGCGCGCAAAGACGACGAGAGCCGCCTGGCCGACGAGCGCGCGCACTACGCGTCGCGGGCCTCGCGCTCGCAGTCCTTTTTGCGCTCGCGCTCGCACGTGCGCCGCTCGTCGTCGCACCACGTGGCCGCGCGCACGCCCCAAGAAGGCGGCTCGTACCAGAACTTTGAGTCCCCCGCGGCCGTGCAGCAGCCGCTTCGGAGGAGCGTGAACGGCTCGTCGACGCCGATGCGCCGCCAGGACGCCTGATCTCAGCAGTTTGCTAGTCAACACGCACTAGGAGACAAGAAGGAGAGAAGGTGATGATAAGGAGAGAGATGCAAAAGTCGCCTTCAGCAACCGACCTACTGTGAGAGAGGTCATGTAACCCCAATTAAACAAGTTGCATTTGTTGTATTCTGAAGGAAAAAAATGTTCATGTTTTCAACAAGCACTGGGATACTCCGCATACGCCACGGCACCTTGGTTGATGGGAATTCATCTGAGCGGTTGTATTTTTATAATTCACGAGCATGTCTTAATATCACCAAGGACCTGGACCTGAAGCCGTATGACCCACCTCTTCAGTGACGACAAATAGAAGAAGTAGGGGAATCGGACAACAAACCTCATGGGCGAATCCTCTACAACTTGCTCTTGCCGGACCGGATCTGCGCGAAGAGCGTGGCCGCGGCCTCGTAGGTCTCGCCCGAGAGGAAGCGGCGGTCGAGCTCGACGTACTCGGCCACGAGGGCCTCGCGCACGAGCGGATCGCGCACGCGGCGGCCGAGGCTCTTGAACGCCGGCAGTGCCTTCATCGCGATCGGGTCGGACGCAAGCGGCTCGAGCGCCGCGAACACGTGCGGCAGAAAGTCCTTCGCGGGCAACAGTTCGCTCACGAGGCCACACGAGAGCGCGCGCTGCGCGTCGATCTGCTTGGAGCGCATGAGCAGGTCGTTCGCGACCAGAGCGCCCTATTTTAATAAATAATCATACAACGTCGAGGTGTTAGCATTTAAATACCACCAGGCAATAAAAGGCAATGCTAATACACGTACCAGCACGTTTGGGAACGTGTACGAGGACGCGAACTCTGGCACGATGCCGATGCGCATGAAGGGCGTCCAGAAGGTTGCGTGCTCGACCGCGAAGACAAAGTCGCAGTGCAGCAGCAGCGTGACGCCGATGCCGATCGCGCGGCCGTTGACCGCGGCGGCGATCACCTTCTTGCACTCGAGCATCGCGTGCATGAATTTCTTTGGCCAGCCCTGGGACGGCAGCACGGCGCTCTCGTCCGCCGTGTTCATGCCCTTGAACGCGTGCTCGAGATCGGCGCCGCTCGTGAAGAAGTCACCGTGGCCCGTGATCACGAGCGCGTGCAGGTTCTCGTCGGCCTCGTACTCGTTGATCGCCTGGATGAGCTGCTGGTAGAGCGCGTCGTTGAACGCATTCTTCACGCGCGGGCGGCACATCTCAGCCACGTAGATGTGCTCTCCCTGCGTGTAGCGGCGCACGACGATCTCTTCAGTCGACATGGTGGAGATGGCGATCGCTCTCTGGTATTGTTACTATGTGTGGGACGCTTTTGCGATTGCGAAGTGGCTGACTGCTGAAAAGCAAAGGCATTGAGGTTGGTATTTTGGGTACCTTGGTAATTTGGGCCGGGCCACTTGAAGCACGAGCCACAAGCAGGTCGAGTCAACACTCGTTTTTTAGAGAGATACATAATACTACCTCTGTTCCACATTAATAGGGACATATCATTTTAATATCCCTATTGATGTGGACCAAACAAAAAAAGAGATGTCCCTATTAATGTGGAACAGAGGTAGTAATAAATAATAAAAAGGCCGTGTTCGATGGTAATAGCAATTATCGTAATTCGCATCTACGCCAACAATGATAATTCAACTGCGGAGGTCCTGTCGAAATAGTTTTTTTGAAACCCCCCCACAGAGCGTAGTATAATTTTTATAGATTTATGATTTTTTGGATTTACGATAATAGCAATTATCGACGTTGTCAGGAAATCGTGTTCGATGGCGTAATAACAATTATCTCGGTAGATAATGCTATTAGCTCGCCATCGAATACGGCCTGAATCTATTTAGCCTAAAAAATAAAAAAGGCTTAACATGTTATAGTGAACACTCGTTTTTTTGCGAAGGATAGCGATTTCGGAAATACAAGGTAACGTAAACGCTCAGTCTACACCTTTGCCTGGCCAAATTGGGCAAAGCGGCATGCAATGTGAACCGACTGAAAAATACAAAACCAAAAAAAGCCAAAATTGAAATTTTCATTTTTTAGCAGCATGCAATGTGAACAAATGCGCAGCCAAAGCGGACAA
>JAASFY010000370.1:0-24788 GCA_023334035.1 Globisporangium okanoganense
CACGGCCTCGGACACCACCTCCCAGACGCCCTCGGCCTCCAGCAGCGCCTGCACGCGGCGTCTCCAGACCGCGTAGCTGCTGCTGGTAGAGGCGGGCGCGCGCAGACTCCAGCACGCGTCCCACGTGGTGGCGCCGCTCATCATGAGTTTCCGTTGCTTCTTTTGTGCGGGTTTCCCAAAAACAACGGCTGGGCGATACTGTGTGGTTCAGCACATCGAACTTAATGGAGTCTATTAAGTACGCAAGGTGGATCGCACAAAGTGAGCTGCGGTACTTACCGCCAAAACAACAGTCGTTTTGATGATGACAAAGTTGGGCAGGTTTGCTTACAGCTTCGACTGCCTGGACTTCCGCTCCAGCTCCCAGGCGAGGATGCTCTCGGCGTATTCCGCCACGACCTTGACGGACCACATCTTGAGGCCACTGGGTCCCTGTTCACTCTCGGCGATAGATGCTGATTTCTTCTTGTACTTTGGGTCAAAGCCGCTCTCGAAGAAGCCCAGGTGGCCGCCAGACTTTGTCACACACAGGATCACATTGGGGTTCGCCTCAACTTGGGCGCGGCTGGGCACGATGATGCTGATCGGGTCGTCCTTGGCGTTCACACAGAGCAACGGGATCTTCACGCCCTGCAGCTTCTTGAGCGACGATGCGTCCGCGTAGTAGTCGTCCACTGTCGGGTACTTGAAGGTCACGCGCGTGAGCTGGTGGTCGAACTCACGAACGGATTTCGAGTTCTTCACGGCTGCGATATCCAAGCCCGGATAGCCCTGGAACATCTCGTGAGCGTTGCTCTACAATAAAGGAGATCAGCGTGAGGAGACCATTAGCTTCATGCCCGAATACCAAAGCATTTCTATAAGTACGCACCTTGTCGAAAAAGAGCGCCCTGAGGTTCCCGTTCATGGCCTTGTCATAGGTCAGGCGGTTGAACAAGCTCCCGCCAAAGTTGTTTGAGCACGCGACGAGGTCAAACGGATTCCCAACCGAGATGCCCGCAGTGAGCCCGGCGTTCTCCTGCTCTTCACCCAAGTACTTGACGAGGACGTTCGAGCCCATCGAGTACCCGAGGCCAATAAAAGCTTCTTTCGAGAAATTGTACTTGGCTCGGAAATACTTGATCGCGAAGCGCAGGTCGTCCGTGTACGCACAGCTAAATAACTGTTCACAACAATAAATTTGAATGGAGAAGTTAGCATAGGATGAGTCCACGAACCAGTATGCCAATAAATAGCAATGAACATACGTGTGCAGTCTTCAAAGGCGTGTCAGCGCAGCCGCGGGAATTCATTACGACGACTTGCCAGCCCAGCTCCAGCAGGCGGTCCACTGCACAACGAATGTAGAGCTCACCACTGCCGCCAGTGAGCCCCGGTAGCATCAATACTGTACGTCTCTCTGGGTTCACGTGCTTCACCGTTGGGATCGTGCCGTCGGCGCGCCGTGGTAGAGCCCAATCGAGGGACACGATGCCGCCGTCCGGCATGTCAAGGATCTGGCGCTCGTAATGAACTGCTGGATGCGCCTCTTGGTCATTTGCGGCAGCGAGCCTCACGGTTTGCAGGTGGCTATGAAAGAGTAGTGTGCATTAATAAATAAACATACATGATTAGCAAATGATTAAACAATCCAGTGCAGTTAGCCAAAGGTTGAGTATGAAATGCGCACCCGTTGGGCAGATACCACAGCGGGTGGTACTTCTTCTTGGCTGCGTAGCAAAACAAATATTAATAACGATAAGCGTACAATATTGCGTGGTAGTGCCGCCACTGTCTGTATGTATGTATGTACCCGGTATGTATATACACACACACAGCCGAAGGCCGTAAAGAGATACGTACTCATCGTCATACAGCGCGTTAGGAGCTTTTCGTTCTGCGCGGTCTTGGCGTACACCAGTTGCGGGATCTCCGCTGTAAGCTTGTAGTGGAGAATGCGCAAGAGCCACCGCAGCCGCGGCATCGTGTGATAACCTAGCACCACGAGCGACAGGAGCAGCAGGCGCTTGCTCTACAGTACATTAATACAGACCATCAGCAATAAACACAAGAGTGAGTGTCGAGACGTTGACGACCAGCAGAGCGCCATGTGCCCGTACAAAGCCACACAGGGTTCAGCGAACGCGCAAGGACACGTACTTTGATTAAGAAGAAAAATTTGCTGCTCACGAGCCCCATTGCAGTGTGTTGATTCCTCTGGAGCTCGCCACGCGCCACAGACACTCGGTCTTCCTCCGCACAGCTTGGGTGTAAAAGTGTCGTGATGGTGATTTGCGTCAACAGTTTTTCCCAGAGGTATTTCGATAGTGGTGTGGACCACAAGCGGAGCATTCCGTTACAAGCGGGTTTAACGCGATTTCGTATTTAGACACGCAAACATACTTGTATGGCGACTTTTGCTGCGTATTTGTACGGATTTAACAACTGGTAAGTGATGCGAATCTATACGAATAGGAACTTCAATTCGCGTCAGAAGTTGCGCGCCGCCGCCGGTGATGGCACACGAAGCGCAGCCATCTCGCCGGTCTCGTACGTACATCCTGCTCTGTAGGCGGATATGAGAGTGTGTACACATAGGCATGTGTGTACTTCATTTGCGCATGAGGACGCCTTGCGCGCTTCCTGCAGGGCTGCCAAAGCCGTCATGCAAAAGTTCGAATCGTATTTGCTTAGTTATCATAGTCAAACTTAATCCACTGCCATACAACCGCTCCGTGGACGCAGGCTGCCGAAGCACTCAAGCCTCAAGGCCCTGACGACCGCCACACGCTTCACCGCCATCCGCCACCACCGCTATGACGATACAGGCGCCAAGTTAAAAGCACTTGCGGTGCACGATCGACGGCCCGGCCTCGTCGTACTCGGTCTTGGAGATCCACATCTGCTGGAACGTCGAGAGCGACGCCAAGATGGAGCCGCCGATCCAGACCGAGTACTTGCGCTCGGGCGGCGCGATCACTTTGATCCGCATCGTCGAAGGTACGAGCGTCGTGAGCTCCTTGGTCATGCGCTCCGCGATCCCGGGGAACATGGTCGAGCCACCCGAGAGCACGATGTTGCAGTACAGATCCTTGCGGATGTCAACGTCGCACTTCATGATGGTTTGGAACGCGCAGTCGTGCACGCCGAGCACTTCGCGACCGATCATCGACGGTTTAAACAGCACCTCGGGCGTCCGGAACCGCTCGTTGCCGATCACGATCACGTTGCCATCAGGCAGCTCGTAGCTTTTCTCCAGTCCAGACGACTCGGCCGCGGTCTTCATCTCCTGCTCGAAATCCAGCGCGACGTACGTCAGCTTCTCCTTGATGTCACGCACGATTTCGCGCTCGGCGGTCGTCGTGAACGAGTAACCACGCTCCGTCAGGATCTTCATCATGTAGTCGGTCAAGTCGCGGCCAGCCATGTCGAGCCGTATGATGGCGTGTGGGAGCGCGTAGCCCTCGTAGATCGGCACCGTGTGCGACACACCGTCGCCCGAGTCGAGCACGCAACCGGTGGTGCGGCCCGAGGCATACAGCGAGAGCACGGCTTGGATGTTCACGTACATCGCTGGCACGTTGAACGTCTCGAACATGATCTGCGTCATGCGCTCGCGGTTCGCCTTTGGGTTCAGCGGCGCCTCAGTCAGCAGCACTGGGTGCTCCTCCGGGGCCACACGCAGCTCGTTGTAGAACGTGTGATTCCAGATCTTCTCCATGTCGTCCCAGTTCGTCACAATGCCGTGTTCAATTGGGTATCGGAGTGTGAGCACGCCTCGCTTCGACTGGGCTTCGTCGCCAACGTACGCGTCCTTCTGGTTCATGCCGATCATGATGCCCATGTGCTTGGGGCGACCGACGATCGATGGGAACACGGCTCGAGGCGCGTCATCCCCCGCGAAGCCAGCCTTGCACATGCCCGAGCCATTGTCGATCACCACTGCAGTCACGTCTTCGTCCATGGCGACTTCAAGAGGTCTCGTGCGGCGTTCTTTACGTCCTGTGTGTGTGGCTTCTTCTGGAAAACGCAAAGTGGGAGCTAAGCGAGTGCGGGTGAGCTTGCTGACTGCTCTTCTCTCACAGTCCCTTTCGCTTCAACGGGCCAATGTACAATGTGCGTTCTGTGCCGTCAACTGTACAATGTCAACCAAAGTCCGGCCCGGTCAGCTTCGCGAACACATCAAAACCAGTATGTATTTTATTTTTTCTCCATCTATAGCCACATTGCCTTGCTCTGCTGAACATGTGCCGTACAAAGCGCCTTCATAATGCATGTCTTGGTCTAGAATCATCTCTCCACTCAAGCGAGCTTGGCCGCCACATCCGCAATCTCTCAGCATCCAAGTCCAGACGCAGTACGGCCTGCTCTTTGTCTTGACGCCAGCCTCCTTCACCACCAATCATTCAGTGAAGCTTGACCTCCTCGGGCGGCTGCACAAAGTACTTGAGCTGCAGGAGCTTGTACTTGGCGAAGCGGTCCTGCGAGAGCAGGTAGAGCGGCAGCATGATGCCGACCTGCGCGACCACGAGCGCAACGAGGTTCTCGAGCGCCGTGTGGAAGTACGAGGCCGTGAAGAAGAGCGTGTAGGTGACCAGGCCCGCGATGAGCACAATCCAGAGCTGCAGCACGGCCTTCTTGACGCTGCGCGCCGGACACTCGATGCTGAGTGCGAACCACTCGAAGATCGAGATCGCCAGGTAGTGCGACACCAGCAACACTAAGTGATCCGAGTGGTCAAAGTGCGCCGTACAGCGCTGGTTGTGGCGCAGGTGGGCGTACCAGCACGAGTGGCTCGAGTTGCCGTACAGCAGGCGCACGACCTTCTTCTCAATCTCGTTGAGCCCCACGTAGAGCACGACCGTACGCACGCCCATGAGCGTCAAGTACAACAGCGCGCGGCGCACAAGCACGCGCACGCGGGGCAGCGAGACGTTCGGACCGAGGATTATCGCCACGTAATTAAAGATCAGCGCGGTCATCGGGATCACCCAGGCGCCCTGCATGCACAGTAACAACAACAGCAGTGCTTAGGATATCGTACGATGAACGGACATTTATTAGTTACAATGTCGCATTTGTGTGTGCTTACCTGCGGCGACGACAGGACGGAGCTGAGGCCCATGCCGCTGTAGCACGGGACGCCGTGGAAGCCCTTCTTGGCGTCGCAGCAGATGATCTCATGCGATTCCTGCTTGGACTTGGTCTGCAGCCAATTCGAGTCGCATCTAGAGATACACGCACACAGACAAAGCGAACCATTAGATTCTACATATCCATAGTAAGACTACAATAGGTATTTTTTTGACGTACTCGCCCATGACGCGCACGTATTTGTGCGGGTAGCGATACGACGTGTAGCCCACGAGCAGCAGCAGCAGCACGTTCACGGCTATGAACGCGCCCTGCACGCGGATCTTCTCGAGTCGCACGAGCGCCTGCTGTGCGATCGAGAAGCGCACGTCCTTGGGCGGGCTCAGCAACAACGTGCTCGACATGGTGTTGTCACTCTTTCTCTGCGAATGTGAACAAAAATGCGAGCCAAAATGCAACGCAATCTTTTCTACCAATCTAATGCCACTAAGGACTTTATCGATTTCTGATTGACTGAAACATCGACTAAAATCTACATGTTCCATTCTGATTGGAAGTAATTGTGAACAATTTGAACATACCTCGAATAATGGCCCATGAGCCCGTTCCGCCACCTCTTTGAGTGGCAGTCAGTCGGGGAAACAAGCAGAGCAAAAAGGTGAGGAGCTACGAATTGCATGAGCGTATGTGCACGCCTCCGTGACGAGGCTGCAGCCACTGACACACATACCTATCTATACACGGATATACAGCAACAAGAAGCATGTCTGCAGCTGTGAAGGGAATCGTGCGTCTTCGCGTGCTCGCCGGCAAGGCGAGCCCGTCGCCCGCGATCGGCCAGGCGCTCGGCCCGCTCGGCGTCAACATGATGGAGTTCTGCCGCGCGTTCAACGACCGCACGGCCAAGCACATCGACAACATCCCGATCCCGGTCGTGCTCACGGCCTACGCCGACCGCACGTTCAAGTTCGACATCAAGACGCCGGCATCGTCGTGGTTCATCAAGCGCGCCGCGGGCATCACGGCCGGCTCGGCGACCACGGGCCAGCAGGTCGTCGGCACGATCCAGCTGCGCCAGCTCTACGAGATCGCCAAGATCAAGCAGCAGGATGAAAACGTGAGCTATATCGACGTCGAGTCTATCTGTAAGAGCCTCATCGGCTCGGCCAAGTCCATGGGACTCACGGTCGTGCCATAGACACAGAGAGATGCAAGGCAAGAGGGAGGGGAGAGATTGGCGATAAAGTAATAAAGAGATTGAGAAAACCACCGCTCCTTAGATGTTCACATATAGCATTCCTGTATTGTTTCTGTAGGTTTCTTCTTGTTGTGCTTGATGGCGTTCCATGGCCTCGTATACTGGTTCGTTAAATCGCCGTCTTCGCGATGAAAGATTTCGGCAATCCGTTGCTAAAACAATCCATCTGTGGGCTCTGATTCTGGTTCGCACGGTGCTCTCGAAACATCACATGCTTCGCTTGTTTCTCCTTTTTGTCTCCACTCAATCACAGATACTCACTTTCCTCTGCAGCTTGGCTGTTGAAGTTACTCGCCCAGCTCCATTTTCAGGTCGCTCTCTCGGAAGAGCGACGTGCGGCGCGAGCCCATGATGTCGCTGCCCATATAACTAAAATCGTCGAAGTGCATCGTGTGCGCGCCGCTCGACGACCCGAGCACGCCCACGACGGGCGAGTCCGCCACTTCCTGCTGCTTGAACACGTTCGGCACGTACGTGAGCTCGGCCGCGAGCGCATTGCTACTTGTCCGGTTGCGTGGGTTGCCCTGCGCGTCCGTGCCGAGTTGCGGCTTGAACGGCGGCTCGACGCAACGCTGCAGGAGCGCGTCCCAGTCCACGCCGGCGAACCACGGGTGGCGCATGATCTCGAGCGCGCCTTCGTCGCCGCAGCCCATGCGCCGTCTCGGGTTCTTCACGAGCAGCCGCTGCAGGAAATCCGTCGCCGTGGGCGAGAAGTGCTCGGGCGGGTACAACGGCTCCTTCGACAGGATGTTCTGGAACATCTGGCGCCGGTTCTTGTCCCAGAACGGCGTGTGGCCCTGGATCATCTCGTACACGAGCACGCCGTAGCTCCACCAGTCAACCGTGTTCCCGTACGACGATGCTGTGCGCTGGCTGCACAGGAGCTCGGGCGCCAGGTACTCGGGCGTACCGACAAAAGTCGAGCCTTCGTCGTCTTCCTTCGAGAGCCCAAAGTCCGTGATCGCAATGTGACCCTCGGCGTCCATGAGGATGTTCTCGAGCTTCAGGTCACGGTACATGATGTGCATGTAGTGCAGATGCGCGAGCGAGAGCACGAGCTCGGCGGCGTAGAACTTGGCGCGGTTCTCCGTGAAGCGCTTGTTCTTGCGCAGGTGCACAAAGAGCGACCCGCCGCTGTAGTAGTCCATGACCAGGTACAGCTTGTGGTTGTTCTGGAACGCGTAGCGCAGGCGCACGACGAACGGGTGCTCGACGTGCTTGAGGATGCGCTGCTCGGATTTCGTGTGCTCGACCTGTTTCTTCTTGAACACGTCCTGCTTGCGGAGCACTTTCATCGCGTAGATGCGGCCCGTGTTGCGGCCCGACTTCTTCTTGGCCAGAAAGACCTTGCCGTACGCACCCTTGCCGACCACCGAGAGCAAGTCAAAGTCGTTCACGCTCATGGACGTCGAGATGACCATGCTGCGGCGCGAGTTGCGCGCACTGCTGCGACGCGCGCGCGAGCTACCGCCACCGCCTCCCTGGGCAGCACCACCAGCGTCCTGGCGTCCTCCGCCATTGCTGGCCTGGCCACCACTCTGGTCGTCTTCGCTCAAGATCTCGGCATCCTCTTGGTGGGCCTGCAAGTACGACGCCGACGACATGGCCGCAGCGCCCGCGTACGCGTACTCAGAGAGACGGCTCATCTCGTCCATGAGCTCGTCCTCCACGGGCTCGTCCGGCATGGACCCGCGCGCGCTCTCAAAGAACGCAAATACCGTGTCCATGCTCGCCGCGATCGTCCACGCCGTGTTGGACGATTTCTGCTCAATGCCGCGCGGCTCGCCGGCCGAGAGACTCAGACATCCGAGCTGCGTGCAGTCCTGCAATTGCGTGCCGGGGGCTTCTTTCGAGCGCTGCCAGTTGATCGCGCGTGTGCCAAGCAACCCGCGCACTTCCTGTGTGTCTTCGCCTTCAATGCGGTGACTCGACTCGATGAACGCGATTGCCGCGAGCTTGGAGCGCAGCAGCGGCTGGGAGCACACGAGGTGCTTCGCTAGCGCGCCGCCGCGGCCGTAGGCGGCGACGTACACCTGCGAGCACGCCGTGCGCGTACCGTAGGTCTCCCACACGTAGCGCACGTGCATCTCGGGCGTGCTCGAGTACGGAATCGGCAGCTTCTCGTTGCCGACGTTCACGGTGTTCGTGCTCGGGTTCGTGACAATCACACCGTATCCCTTGGAGAGCGCCGTGTGCACATACGGCAACCTATATGGGATCAATTAATGTAAGATGGTCAGTTCAGTGTATAAGGGGTGAAGAAACAGAGGGAGATAGCTGTTAGCAACACGTACATGGAGCCAGAGCGGTACTGGTTGGGCATCTCGGTGGACTCGAGCACAAGGCTGCGGCTCCAGATGCCCGGCTGGATGCCGTTGCCACTCACGATGATGAGCAGCAGGCGGCGGCAGATGTGCCAGTTCGCGCTCATGAAAATGCTGCAGCGCGCGGGGCTCTCCTGCGACGGGATGAACGTCTCGACGAACCCGAGCTGCTGCATCTTCAGCTGCTCCTCCTGCACGATCTGGTGCAGCATGGCTTCCATCTTGCCGCGCTCGGCGTCGCGCCCATGCTGTTATAAAAAAACATAGAAGATCATAGAAAAAGGGAAACCTTAGATCATGTGTCACGCATGGAAAACCAATCGTCACGCCACCACAACAACCGCCACAGCGTGATGGGTGTATACCCACACCCATGCCATGCATGAGCAGAGCAAGCCGCATATATACGCCTACATATCATACACATGCATCCAGATTTCATTCGTACGCACCATCATGTCGACGAAGGGAAAGCAAGCAGGCGCTCAGAAAGAAACGAGAGACTCAACGTTTGCTCGTCTCTTTTTCACAGGCGCCGCCTTGAGATCGCGTATGTGGGCTGCTTGCTGCTGCTAAAGGTGGTTGGCGTTCGTGTGCTGCGCAGGGGGCAGGAGGCAGATCGCGGCGGGTGTTTCCTTTCGTTCACTCGTGTGACGATCTGGGCTTCTCGTCCCGTACGAAGGTCTTCTCGCGAATCACCAAAAACCACCAATTTAGCACTCAACTTGGTTTCACTATAAGAGTGCTCGCAAGCACCAAAAACCATGTTCGGCGAACACTCATATAGTGAAACCAAGTTGAGTGCTAAATTGGAGTGTGATTGGCTAAAAACTTGTATAGTGAAACCAAGTTGAGGGCGAGCGAACAAAACCAAATCCCAAGGAGATTTACCTGGTTGTAAGGATGGTTGACTGTGGGAAGGGATAGAAAAAACATATTTTCCAACAAAGTACATGCGTACCTAGCATAAGTAGTACTGTACCTCTGACTCAATTGTCCACAGAGTGAAACACTATAGCTTACTCCAAATAGTCCCTGTTTGCATCGTTATGGTTTTGCATAATTTTGGAGCGAAGGGAACGATACTTCTCTGCCCAGATAATCATATATCCATGGATAGTACTAAATTTAGTACCGGTTATCCACATTTGACTTTTTGGCCTATAATTTTTCACCAACCGAAAAACAATCAAAAATAATTTGGTGTGTTTGTCCTAGTATATATTACCGTAAACCACAAAAGAACCCCACACCTATAATATTCCCACCAGAGCACCAGCAACAACATAAATGGATCACAAAATCCACACTCGAATATCATAAATTGAGCCCACAGGAGGCATTTTCAACCACGGCTAAAACTTTTTTGCCATTATTTAGCTGATAAGGTGAAATTCTGGAAATAATAAGTCAATATATACCGATGTTTACGTGAAAATTCACTTTCAAAGCAACATTTGTTTTGGAATTTGACTTTTATATGAAATTTGCTAAATTTGCTATCGAAAATATCCCACCTTTGAATTACGAACAACAAAAAGCTCCTAAAACGACCAAATTGGCTGTGGGGTTATTTTGTGGTTTACGGTAGTGGGTGCCCGTTCTACTTTATTTCCCTCGGATTTAGTCCTCTTTCCGTAGCTTGGATTTAATCTTTTTTCCGTGGACGTCACAAAATCTGCACAACTTTAATATCCACACACGGGAACATGCATCATAAGGGGCTACACATCGTGTTTTTAGCTACTCAGAAGTACCCTACGGAAATCAACACGTGGCCGGTAAGGAAGTTTCAGTTTTATTCTCGATTATTTTTAAAAGGGTCGATTTTACCTAAGAATAAAATGGCCGATTTTATCTAAAGGGGAACACTAAGGACACAATAATCGCACTTATGCGAGTATATATAGTAGAAGAATGACAATCAAAACGTATTTAAGCGAGTCGCAACACACCCGGGCCAGAACCTGCCACTCTTGTTGCTGGTGGTGTTGCTACTTGTGCGTGAGCATGTTTGCATCTTCTGGAGCGACCGTGTCATCGTCCTCTTGCAGAGCCTGACGCCCTGGCGCACCCGCAGGTCGTCGCTGCTGCGTACGTTGGGTAGATGAAATGAGGAGCGTGGTGTACGTGGCTGTCATGTTGCTCACTACGTGGCAGAATCACTCAGGGACCGAGGCAGTAGCTGCTGTAGATCATCCCTGAGACAGGCTTCAACATGCAGCGCAAGGGCTTCTTCTCGAACTGTTTGGCACTCCTGCTGCTCGTGAACGCCAGCACGCTCATCACATAGGTCGCGGTCGTGATCAGCTACTAATCCGTGTACATGCTGCGCCACTTGGACGCGGCGTTCAAGGAGCATCCGATGGACAAGATCTCGATATTCCTGCTCTCGTCCTACGCGAGCGACGTGACCGAGGAGCTGTGCGATCTGAGTGGCCTTATCGCCGTGTTCTTCGCGTCGTGCTCAACATGCAGACTTCGGACCCGGGTCACGCAGCGATCCTCGAGAGCGCCACGCTCTTCGCCGCGCTCTTTACGGACGCCTTCTTCATCATGGACACGAGTCGCTGCTCGCGCACCTGAACCTGAGCGGCAGCAGGTTCGATACACAAAGGTGCGTGACATTCGCGACCAACACGTTCTAAAATTAAATATATCGGTTCTTGGATACAGCGAGCTGTTGTGTTAGTTGCAAAGACAACGAGCAGCTGAAAGAGGAGTCGATGCGTACGACATGGACAACGTAGCATCAGACGAGTGACAAGTCGAAGCCAGCATTCCCGAGGGACCGCTCGGCACAGCGAATAAAGCGAAGCTCGCACTCAAGATGCTCGCAGTCACGAACGGATTCTCGTTTGTCGTGAAGAATTCCTATCTGCGTGGCGTGACTCTGCAGTGCTCACAGAATGGCACGAAGCGAAGCCATAAAGCTAACGGCTACGCTCCAAAGGAGCCGCTACGTACTCTACGGACGAAGAAGGCCGGGTGCGCATATGAGATCAAGATATGATGCACAAACGAAGCTGAGTCGAGCTGGGCTGCTTCTGTAATCGGCTCTACCCATTCAGGCTACCTCCAGCTCACAGCCGACACGATTGGATCACTACCTAGCGCTCGTAAGCTTCTAACAAATCTCCAGAATCTCATTCCAGCTATCGAAGAGATGTATGCATCTGGCTCCTCGACCAGCTCGATCTGGAACAACCTTCGGCAAAAACATGCTTGGGTCGCACTCAAGGACGTGGAAAACGTGATCAACGCAATGAAGAAGAGGCTGCTCAATGGAATGACTGAGATTGAAGCCCTGCGCGCAAAGTTGAAGACCGAGTCTGTGGTGTCCGGTAGTGTTCGAGACCACAACAATCGACTGGTTCATCTGTGGTTCGCTCCAAAAGCAAGCCGAGCCTTGACGCACCGATACTCCGATGTGTTGCTAATGGATTGCACATATAAAACGAACAAGAGCATGCTATCGCTTCTTCACGTTGTCGGTGTGACCGGGACGAGCGACACCTTTACCATCGCTTACTGCTTTCTCGCCGATGAGACCACCGAGAGCTACTTGTGGGCAGTTCAAGCGATCGAGCGCTGCCTTCCAAAGACGCCGTCAGTTGTCGTCATCGACAACGAGAAGGCGCTGATCTCCGCGCTCCAAGTGCAGTGGCCAAGCTGCAGAGTCCACTTGTGCTCGTGGCACATTTCTAAGAACATTGTCGCCAACTGCCAGGTCAATGGAATGGGCTCTGCAGCATTTGACTCTTTCCTGAAAGGATGGCATCATCTTGCCTATCATAGCACGACTGAAGACAGGTTTCTTCGAGGGTGGGCAGACCTCAAAACTGCGTTGCTGGGGTCACCACCACCAGCCATCAGTTCAACCTCAGAGGTATCTCAGCCTTTCCCAACGTGGATTGATCCTGCGGATGACTTCACAGCGCAGTGCCTGAAAAACGCGCTCGAGTACATCGAATCAAACAAACTCCCCATTCGAGATTGGTTTGCAGGGTATGCTGTCAACAAGTACATGCACTTCAAGCATACGGCAACATCAAGAGCCGAAGAAACCCACTGGTCTGTCCTGAAAGTGCACCTGAAACAGTCTCGTGGGATGCTACTTGACGTCTACGATCGAATCATCCAGTCGACAGAGAACAGGATGAACAACATCACCGACAAGCTTGATCGAGAGAGAGTTGAACTCTGACTCTGTCTGTAGCAATCTTTGCTCCAGTGTTGCGTGGAATTACGCATTTCGCTCTCGGCTACGTGCACAAACAGTACATGAAGGCGACACGCAGCCTCAAGATCGAATGCAACAGCTACAGCAAAAATATGCTCGGTTTGCCGTGCGCACATATCACCAGAAAGCGAATGCTGCATGGTGAAAGCCTGGAAATGACGGACTTCCACAGCCACTGGTGCAAAGAACGCGTCGATACCAACTCGGATATCATCGGAGTACTGGAGCCATTCCGCGTTGAGCGTACGAGAGGAAGACCATCGAACCACTCCCGCTCGACTCAACGTGATCCGTCTCGATTCGGAGTCGCCAGTCAACAAGTCAAGCAGCCAAGAAAATGCGGTCTCTGCGGCACACCAGGTCACAACAAACGTCGCTGTACAACATCAAGTGAGCAATCATCCGAGTAGAACCTAGGCCAACGAGATATTAACTGCTCACTCTTCAAAATTCATTTGCATATCACGTTGGTTATGTTGTGTAAAATATTCGAGCGCGATCATGGCACGTTAGAGTGCATAATATGCAAAGTTTCATGACGAGCTCGAGCAGGTCGAGATGAGAACCGAGGGGCCGGCTGAGATCGGCAGCGCCACGACCCACGAAAACGACACCGCGACCACCACATTTCACTGGATCGTACTAGCCTTCTGACGCGAAAGCAGCCGTCGAACCAGCAGCGTCTGTACATGGAGCATCACACCCAGCACGACGAGCCCCGCAACGAACGCGTACGAGACCTCGTGGCTGAACAGGACGAGCGCAAAGGCGATCTCGGCTGGAATCAGAAATATGTCGACGACCATGCAGGGCATGCTCACGAAGCGGCCCAGGTCCACGGAGACCAGGTTCGTAATGCGCCCGAGGCCGTAGCGCCGCTTGGCCGACGACGAGAGCGCGAGCGCGAGTGAGCGAGTATAGATTGCTGAGATCACGCAGATGTCGAAGCGCTGCCACGCGAGCGAGTACTGCGTGCCTGATATAGATGCGAGCATGGATCTGAGCACCATGGCGTCCACAGGCCAGTAGCCGGTCCCCAGACTCGGGGACGACTCGTCCGTTCAGTCGAGGAAGAGCTGATGAGCGGACTCGCGAGCCTGATGAACTTGTTCAGCGTCGACGACGCGGCGAAGAAGAGCACTTATGCGCCGTACAAGCGTCTCGTGACAGGAAGAACGGGTTCGCTGGGTTCTCGCGCAGTTCGCTCTCGAACGCGAGCTTAAATTTTGTAGCCGCGAACGTAGTCGCGTCTTGAGCCGGGAGCTCTGGGATATCGTCCACTTGGAAGTGACACCTGATGCCCGGTGTAATTAATGGGGATATCCACCAGTACGAGATGCGCGAGAAGAAGCCTGCGCTGTCGAACGGGCTCGGCGCTGCGCTGCGGTTTGCCCCCAATAGCCCAGAGGACAGCTCACCACCTTGTGGTCGTGGTCTGCTATATTTATGGGACGCTTTTCGGAGCACGCCCACCAGAGCAGCGGCTGAGACGAGCGCTGCGTGGACCGCGATCATTCATCCGAGATGCGGACTCTGCGCCCACACAGCGCTATTGTCGTCGTACAGCAGGCCAAGGACGTCGTAGATCGCAGAGAAGAGCACGAGCAGTATGAGCAGGTCGTGCGACTGGAGATATCGGGGTGATCACGTGTGATCGTGTGTGATCCAGACAGAGTACCGAGGCGTAGAACCACCAGGAGACCGTGTCGAGACTGCTGCTAACAATCTATACGCACATAATACCAGTAGCAAGACAGCCATTAGACATCATGTAGGCGCTATGGCGCATGGCCAATTGGGTCTAGCCGCGTGTACGAGCAGCTACAAATACAAATACAAATACGTACAAGCGCCGAGGAGGACAGGTGCTGCAGCGCGAGCGCAAGCTCCACGGCCGAAAGCCCCATTGCGGCCACCACGAGCAGCACGTGCAGTGCAAAGAGCCACTTCGCACCAGTGTGGCGAGTATTACAGTACGCGCGTGTGATAGCTATGGGCTGAGCTACCAGACACAGCACGCTGTACGTACACTTACCACACCGCGTCCACGCCCCGCGTTTGCTGCACTCACTTGTTTCCTTTTGCTTTGCTTGATTGAAATACTTTCAGCGCACACGGCTCCCCTTTCGAAATTGATCGTCATTCTTCTACTATATCTACTCGCATAACTACGACTATTGCGCCCTTAGTGTTTTGCGCTGTGCCCTTAGTGTTCCCCTATCTAAAATATACCACACATGGCTAATTCTGACATCACAAAGCCGACATATTTGACAATTTGAGATTGCAACGACGAGCTACACATCGAGGTTTTGGCTGTGCACATTGTGACGTCTATGGTAGAGTTGCTATTATCGACGTTATGAGAAACCTTGTTTGATGGTACAGTATAGTGGCTACTGACGTACACAGTTGTCTTCGGAGACAATCGTCGTGACAAATTTTCGGGGCTGCGCTAGCACGCCTCTGAAGACTGCGCACATACATCCATTGTTTAAAACAAAATTGGCCTACTGTAAGCATGGAGTCATCCTATGCTAACTTATACTACGTAGTATGTTTGACTTGAGCGAGAGAAAGGAACTTTGAGACTGAACTAAACCTTACATTACCTTTGGGCTCTCGAGCCCGCGGAAGGTGGTCTAGTACCATCCTCTGCCAATCATGAATGTGCACACAGACACTTGGCCGCGATATCGGTCCCAGATCCGCGTCATCGTGTCCTTACTTATCATCGGCGGTGTTGACGCCGATCTCACTTCAACTTCAGACCTGAACTCTAACACGCCCTCCTCGAAGCTCGCTTCGACACTCTTGATCATGTCCTGAAGTCCACGTATCCCCATGAGTTTGCTGAGATGCTTCATTTTGTTAGTGGTCAACGCCTTGGTGAAGATGTCGGTAGGATTGTTGACGCTTCTCTCTTTGAAAAATTCCAGGTGTTTCTTCGCCACTTGCTCTCGGATGAAGTGCCAACGAAGCTCGATGTGGCGCGTGCGACGACTGTATGTGATAAGGTGGGTTCCTTTTTCACTTCCGGTACCCGGGCGTTTCAGATTTAACTCCGAGAGTCTTGGGGTAGATTCTCAGAGTCTCGGTCAGTACTTTTGTTTCACACTGTGTATCCCCAACATACGTTCTTTTTAGACCAGGGTAATACCTATGCAATCTGGGAATTCTCAGAATACACTTCCAGCACGCTTGCTTTCTCGGATAGAAAAGCACACAATATCCGAGAGTTTTGGACAGTTCCAAATGTACGGCTCAAACAATTATATACAAAGCAATTCGCACAAGGCCTTATCTGAGCCCTCTGTAGGGGGCAGTAGGCTGGGGTGATTAAGTGGGGGTTCATTATCGGATTAGGTTAACTGGGACTTTTATGACTCATAACCTGGGTGATTAACTAGACGGTTAAGTCTCAGAATCGGGCCCTTCCACCATATGTTTCCGTGGAAGGATAGGCTTTGCACCGGCTCGTCTGGCGGGATGGTGAAATCTGAGAGTCTTGGAGTCTTGGAGTCTTGGAGTCTTGGAACTTCGGCACGCGTCTTGGGAATCTTGAAATCTCTCAGAGTCTACCTCTATGATCTCGGAATCTCTCAGAGTCGACGTTAGAAGTCTTGGAATCGACCTTGGCAGCTTGGAATTGATCTTGGAAGTCTTAATCTCTCAGAGTCAATCTTGGGTGTCTTGAGGCTAATCTGTCATCAATTGATGACGTACTCTTCGAGGATGAGCACTAAGTGCGTGCGAAGTGAAACTGCGCCCTTCCACTTGCGTATCTTGCGATGCCGGCCCACTTTGATTACTCCGTCGATCACCCACCCGGGTCCACCCCTTTTAGTTCAAAAAGACGGGCGAGAGACCACAACCGCCACGCCGTGCAACATCGCTCACAACCAGCTAAACAGCAAAACACGAGCCACGAAGAACGCGTTTTGCTCTCGCGAGCCACCACCAATCAAGCAGTTTGCCGTGTTCGCTCCGCTGCACCGCAACCAGCCAACCGCGCGTGGCCGTGCCAGCCACCGAGTGCGCTGCTGCCAGCCGCCGACGCAGCTAGCTATCCGCAACAGCATCTGCCAGCGCAGCCAACAAATCACTTGCCAAAAGGTAATCGCCGACGCAGCCGATCGACTGCTTACCATGAGCGCCCCCGCAAGCCAACGCAACCCGTGTTCGTTCGCACTGCCTCTCCTAGAATCGCATTTGTCGCGTACCCGCGTGCACTTCCGCCACACTTCAATGAAGAAGGCAGGTCGTGGAAAAGGATTCACACAGCTCGAAGTCGAGCGTAAGTACCGGTACCATGTTTGAATGTTTTATCAGTAATATATGCAGTTATCAACGATCATTTGACATGTTAATTTGGCTGCGTGTGAAGGGCCTCTCGACATTGTTGCAACAAAGTTCCCCCTGGCGCGTGCAGCTGGGACAGCGTTCAGTGCAATTACAACCAGCATATTCCGTCCGGATGGGCAATTCGCGACATGGAGACTTTGCGCCGAAAGTTCAACGGACTCAAGAACACAAAGAAGCCGACAGGTGAATGAGCATGTAGCTGCGGGATTTATGCCCTGCATGCACCACACTGAACAATTATTCCATACAAAATGCAGGCACTGCGGACTGTCCATCCGAGGTGAAGCGAGTCAAAGCGATCCAGCGCGAGATCGAGGCGAAGTCGCACGTGCTGCCGCTCGATAATGACTTTGAAGGCGACTTCTTAGAGCTCCCCGCCTGCGCTCAGAGCGGTAGCGCAACAGAAGAGGCGGACATCGGAGATGCTTCGAATGCAATAGACAATGCTGAGGAGAGTAGTGGTGCCAATGAAGCTACCAGCGAGAGTGCCGCTCAGGTGGCAGACGACGATCCATCGATATCGACTTCCAAAGGTACTTTTACATTCCCACACATATGCATATATCATTTTCACTGATCCAAACCAAACGTGTGGATATTTTTATTGTGCATAGGCAACCATCTGAAAGCGTCGCATAGAACTGGAAAAACACCAACTGAGCTAGCTCAACTGAGCGCCAAGCTGAAGCGAGAGCACTTCAGTGAGAATGGATTCTCTTCGCCGTACACTTTGTCAGATGCAGCCAAAAAGCGAATGAAAATCGACAGCATGATTGAGGATCTTAGCAAGTCCGAAGCGAAGGCAACTGGACTTGAAGGCGATATGATGAAGGTGCTTCTGCTGATGAATGAGTGCACACAGCAGCGAGAGAGGACCGCGAGAGAGGACCGCGAGGCCAAACAGGAGCTGGTGAGACTGAAGGAGCTCGCCGAGCGAGAGAAATGAGAGAACGAACGGGCCGAAAGAGATGCACAGCGTCATGAAGTGATGGTGGTGCTACTTGCGGGATTGGTAGGAAAGAAATCGGATTGAATTAATAAAAAATACAGATCGGATTTGACTGATTCCTTTTCTATGTACTCTAAAGTTGTACAGCCTATATATGTTGGAGAGCCACTTGCTTCGAGCTTCTGGGTTATAAGGCAGGGAAATAAGCAATTGTCGGTAGCACTTGAAGCTGGTCCCATTCCCCATTCGGCAGCTTGACGTCGTGATGTGATGGCGCTGTGGAGAGCAAGCTGGCCCAACCGGCATTCTGCCGACGCTCTCTCTAGATCTACTTCTTTCAGAGGAGTCACGATATTGCCGCCAAGGCCAGATATGATCGGGAACGCCAAGTCAGCGGCGATGCCTGTCCCAGGCACGGTGTAGTTTAAGTCCATCAGCTTCTCTTGAAGGCGGCGACTTGTCTCACCATCGTTCCATGAACCAGGGCAGTTGTGTCGACTCCAGACGAGGGTCCCATCGACTCCGTAGCATAGCGAACCGGTCACGAAGACGCTGTGAAGCCAACCTAACATTCATTATCAGATATTTGTCAGACAGCAAATCGAGCATAAACAAATGCAGCCTGTGATATTACCGTTGTAGTATGCGTTTTGAAGGTCCGTACTCGTGGGCTCTTGCATTTTGTACTTCTTGCCGTCTACGAACCCCTACACGCCTTCCACGAGCAGCTCTCTTGCGTTTGTGAGCCTCGCCCACTCGATTTGCTGTTCTTTACTGGGAAAGCGGGTGGTTGCCTCGGGCACATGGGGAAGGCACATGAACAGCGCATCTTCAGCATTTATCATCATCCGCGAAAAAGTAGAAGGAGGGACTCCAAAGAGCGAGCACATCGTCTTGGCCTCTACCGCAGCGGTGTAGTAATGCAACAGACATGCAAGTACAGCGTGCTTGACCAAAAACTTGGGTGGGCGGCCTCGTCTTCCCGGTCCACTTTTAACCATGTAATACAAGCTAAAGAAATGCAATAGGTAATCGAAAGAATCGAGATCGATCGATACCGTGTTAATGAATCTACCACGCACTCTACTAGCATACATAACGTGCCAAGCGCATTTAGCTGGGTCTTGTAGAGCTGCAGATGTCAGATAATTACGTGTGACGGACATGATCCACGCCGGGCCCGGTTTAAGAAGCAGATTGCTCTGTTGATGCGTTTAAAAAAAACATCAACAGAGCAATCTGCTTCTTAAACCGGGCCCGGCGCGCTCGCCTGCTTGCTACGACAAGCAAGCACACGAGCTGCATATCCTCCTGCATCATGGCAAATTATGTTGTAAATGATTGATGGCCTGGCGGTGGGTGCTGTGGTCGGCCAACAGAGTCGCCCGGATGGCTGGTTGATAGAAAAAGAAAAAAACGATGTGGTCCACACACTGAATTATATGTCGGACAATTTACGTTAATTTTGGTGGTGAGATTTCGGTGCTCCTGCTTTTTTTCCAATTCTGGAGCCGACAAAGATGACAGATTTTTGTTTTGTGCTGTCAATTTGTGTGATTTTTGGAAGACCCAATTGTTAACATCGCAAAATTGTCGAAAACTTCACTCTCCTATAAAGTACGATTCTAGCTGGGCAATTTCGAGGATGCTTCGCTTAGGTTCGCTTGCACTCCATCTCCCGAATTCGCATTCAACAGGAGAGATCATCATTCCTGCTTGCAGCGTTTCCCTTTGGCGACTGCAATCTGCTCGCTCATTCCGCAATTTGCGCCCAAGGCCGCGCGCGTCAAGTTCGTCTCCGTCACCAACCGCCGCCACCAAGCCCCGCTCAGTTTGATCTCCCTGCGTGTCGAACGCGCTGAACTATGGCGAGCTCCCCAAACAAAAGGTGCGCATGCATGGAACAGTTCGCCAGCGCGACAAACAATTACTCGTTGCGTTGCGATCTTTCTTGGAAATAACAGGCCATCTTGGATGAACACGTGGATGTGTGTTTCTAACTCAATGTGCTTGCTTGGCTTACGATATTTGCCGATAGTAGAATGAAGACGGAAAGCGCGATTCAAATCGTGAACAACCTGGTCGACGGCGAGTTCGTTGCCCCACTTGGCAACGAGTATGTGAACGTCGTGAGTTCGGTCACGGGGGACGTGATCGCGAGCTGCGCGGTCTCGTGCGCCAAGGATGTCGACGTTGCGGTGCAGAAGGGCCAGGAGGCGTTCAAGGAGTGGAGCAAGCTGACTGTCAAGACCCGCGCGGCGATCATGTTGAAGTTTCATGCGCTCATGTCCGAGCACGCTGGTACGCATTTGTGGCACACTATAAAGTTGTGATCAGTGCCCGAACTCATATTTATGTGTTTTGTGTCTATGGTAGATGAGCTGGCGGACATTGTCGTGAAGGAGAACGGAAAGAACAAGATGGAGGCTCTCGCGAGTGTTCTCAAGGGCAACGAAACGGTCGAGTACGCGTGCAGCTTGCCGCAGCTCGTGCAAGGCCGAACCCTGCAGGTTTCACGCGGGATCACTTGCCACGAGACCCGCGACCCGCTCGGAGTTGTCGCGTGCGTGGTCCCATTCAACTTCCCGATCATGGTTCCGATGTGGACCATTCCGATCGCGCTGACGCTTGGCAACTGCGTGATCTTGAAGCCCTCGGAGAAAGTGCCACTCACCATGCAGCGCGTTGCGGAGCTTCTTTTGCAAGCTGGTGTTCCAAAGGGAGTCTTCCAAGTACGGCCAGCTGTCTATGGCGATACTTGAGCTTTCGAAATGCTAATTCATTATCTATTTGTGCAATGCAGATTATCAATGGCAAGGCGGAGGCTGTCACGAGTCTGTGTGACCACCCGAAGGTGGCGGCTGTCACGTTCGTGGGCTCAAGCCACGTCGCGCAGCTCGTCTCTCGCCGCTGCCGCGCGCAGGACAAGCGAGTGCTGGCGCTTGGAGGTGCAAAGAACCATTTGGTTGCCCTGCCAGACGCTGATGCCGAGATGGCTGCCAAGGACATTGTCGCGTCGTATGCTGGCTGTGCGGGACAGCGCTGCATGGCTGCGTCGGTGCTCCTTCTCGTTGGCGAATGCGACGAACTGCTCTCGTTGATTGTTGAGAAGTCGAAGCAGTTGAAGCGCGGGACTGAGGCCGGACAAGTCGGCGCGGTCATCGACCACGCTTCCAAGGATCGCATCTTGAAGTACATCAACGAAGCCGAACAGTCTGGAGTCAAGGTGCTCGTCGATGGCCGTTCGTGGGCTAACGAGGCCAAGGGATCGTGGGTTGGACCAACTGTGTTGCTCCACACCAACGCAAACGACCCGGCGATGAAGGATGAGATCTTCGGTCCAGTGCTGTCGATCTACAAGGTCAAGACGTTCGAAGAGGCGTTGGAGATCGAGAACGGCAACGACTACGGCAACGCTGCGAGCATTTACACCTCAAACGGAGGGTTTGCGGAGTACTTCCAGAGCCGTTTCCGCGCGGGAATGATCGGCGTCAACATCGGCATCCCCGTGCCTCGTGAACCGTTCAGCTTTGGCGGCATGTACGGCACGAAGAGCAAGTTCGGCGACATGGACATCACTGGAGACGGCTGCGTGGAGTTTTTCTCCAACCGCCGCAAGATCACGGCCAAGTGGAGCACAACGGTCTACACGGCCGACAAGGCGAACTTCAGCGGACAGATCTAGACGTCGACTGTGCATGCATGATGAAGGGTTGTGTGCGAATCGAAGCGTTGTCGACGATGTTGACATATTGGGTATGTAGCAACTTTCTTTTTCACTGCTATGGACAATGAATGCACTACAGTACTTGAACACCACACGAGCGCAAAAGCGAATACGAACTTGTTTCATTTCGTTGGTTTTGGTTGGTCAGTTCGTCATCGATATACAGGAAAGAAAACAGAGTCCTCCTGCGCAATTACCTCTAAATAAAAGTCCTACAGAAGTGCCGCGATGCCGAGCGCCAGCGTCGCGATCAGCGTGATAGCGTGGAAGACTGTCGATCGATGCAGCGACGCGGCGGCGTCGCTCTTCACGATCGTGTCAGTAGCCGTCGAGTTGCTCAGCGTCGAGTTCTTCTTCTTCTTCTTGCCGCCGTTCTTCTTGATTTCGAGGTCTTCCTTGCTGGCGACGCACTTGTACACGCTGTCGACGTCGTCAAACGCGCAGATCGAGTCGCTCGCGAGCACGTGGCCCGTGTCCGAGCATGGCTGCGCGCCGACACGCGGACACTCACCTTTCTCCTTCACGGCCGTGTTCCCGCACTTGTACGCCACGTTGGCGCTCTTGGCGAGGCAGTAGTCCGACTGGCCCATGAGCGACACCTTCTGGACGTTCTTGCACGCACAGGCGTAGGTGCGCATGCTGCCCGAGCCGCTCTCGTAGTCGTCGCTGCCGCTACCGCTGTCGCTGGTGCTCCCTTTGCCTTTTTTGGCCTTGGTGCTCTTGAGCCCGTCGGACGACGAAGATGTGTCGCTCTTATTGGAGCTGGACGCAGAAGAGGAGACGTGACTCGAGCTGCTGCTATCAGTCTTCGCCGTCGTCGGCTTCTTGAGCGAAACTGGAGTTGGACCGGCAGCAGCAGCAGAGCCCGAGCTTGAGACCGTCAGCTCCGTGTCGGGAGTCAAATCAATGGAAGTGGTGGTCGCAGCCAGCGACGGATTATCTTCAGTCGGTGCGGCTAGTTGGCTTTGGAGTAGCATAAACGGGCTCTCCGTCATTGATTCCGAAGACGCGAACGAGCTGACCATCGGGGTTAGCGTTGAAGCCGCCGGTGCTGTCGACTCTAGAGCTAGTGATTCCGGTGCTGTCGACTCTGGAGCTAGTGATTCCGGTGCTGGCGTCTCTGGCGCTGGAGTGAGCGTATCCGGTACTGTCGCCTCCGGAGCTGGAGTGAGCGTATCCAGTGCTGCCGTCTCTGGCGCTAACGTACTGGCCTTTGAGCCGCTTGGGGCAAGGAAGCTTGCTTCAAATTCGGCTCCAAGTGCATCGCTGCTTCTGCTGGAAGATGACGGCTGCAAGACTGGAGAGCCCGTCGGGAGATCCTGTGGGTTGCCCAGGAGCTCTCGGGTGCGGAGGAGAGCAGTGACAGCAGTAGCTGACGGCTGAGACACAACGCTGCTGCACACAAGCAGCACCGCCACGAGGCTTCGCATCTTGCCTGTTCCGGCGACTCGAGCGAATCCGACCATTCTTGCTGGTAAGTGTATCTGTGAACTCGACACTGGAAGCCGAATGAAAACTCGGTTGAGCTTTCCTGTTGTTGTCTGCTGCAGCTGGCTGGCTTTTGATGGGAAGGCGAGTGGAAAAGTGAGAATGCCTAGAGTTCTTTGCCGCTATAGGCGCTCGGATGCATAAAGAGCCACGCACATTCGCATGGGCGGTTTAATTTTGATTTCAATAAGTCGCCTTTGGTTATTTTGATGGCTTTTCGAAGCCTTCTTGCTTCATTCTTTGCGTCGTGATGGCTCGTAATGGGACTCGTAATTGCGAAGCTTCGGTGTCGTTGAGAAGGGTATTAGGTCAATAGGCAGACGCGGTCCGAGATGTCCAGCAGGAAGCCTATCTTTCTTGTATGTATCATGACTATCAATGCCTTCCCGATCGAAATAGACAAGAGCTGGGAATGTTCATGGCCGCTTCCAGCCAATATGAGGCGCGTATTCGATTGCTCTGCATGCGATGTGTGCCGATCTGAGAGAGAGAGTAATTATTTCTGAAGTTTGGCTGACTGATGGAAGTATTCTTGGCCATTCATCAAGGCGCCTGTGAAGCTGGAGCTTCACTGGAGAGTTGATTGATGGCTTTCTCAGGTTGGGACGATACAAAGAAAAAATCTTTTTGAAATAGTATTTTGAGCAGCATCAATACTGCAGCGAGTGAGGCGAGAATCGATTCAGCGGAGAGGCCAGTTTTGCGATCTGTTCCTCCATTCGCACACTCACTCGGTGCTTGCGATTGCCGGAGAGCTGATAGCGAATGAAGCCTACCAACATGGAGGCGTATGAGAGTCTATACAGTGATCGTGTTTCGAAATGCTTTTTGTTGGAAGTGTGAGTTGTTGTTTGTAGGTTTCTCTCATTCCTTCAAACAACAAAGTTTCGAAAGGTCACTAATAAAGTCACCAAGATATCGATTTTACACAACGACAGCCTTTCAGAGAACAACCACGCGCTGTGCATAATGTCAGCCTTCCAGCGTTTTTTTAGGGGCTGGACATGAATGATCACTATAGAAGATATAAAAGACGTATCGGGTAGACGGGGTGCTGTGTGTATCGAAGCATCAGCCTCTCTCAAATTGAGAGCATACAGCAATATTGCGGCTGGTTGTTTGGACGGCACGGGTGAGCTTCGTGAGCAAATTCGTGTTTTTCGAGAAATGAGCCCAATGGCGGAAACCCGGGTTACCAAAGTGCCAAACTCCCCATTTGGATTACAGTCACACCTCCCATTAACTAAACCGAAAAAATGGACCTTTAACTATTACAATATACAGATAATCAAGATTAGGATGATTACGAAATGCAGGTAAAATGAGTGATTGTAAAATCTACACTGATAGCTGCTGAATAG
>JAASFY010000371.1:0-24731 GCA_023334035.1 Globisporangium okanoganense
CTATCCTGGTTTTCCTAGTTTAAATCGACCACATCCTGGTTTTTCCTAGTTTAAATCGTCCGCATCCTTGTTTTATTTATGCGCGTAATTACGCATGTGTGTTGAAAGTGCTTCGAATAGAAGGCGCCGCCTTTGACATGCATTTTAGGGTACTTATCCCATCTTGTTGGGTACACTTTGTTTGGGTGCTGAACCCTTTTTTTTCAACTGGTGGCAGTAGCCGCAAGAGTGAGCGTTTCAAAAAACTAAAAAAACTGCCACAAACAAGTGGGTGCATGCACCTTTCCCCTCCTCTTCCGGTACAAGAAGAGCGCGATCACTTCCGCATTCACCGCCTCCCGCACAAGGCGACCAAGCAGCAGACGTCAGCCCAAGCAGCCGAGACAGTAGCAAGCAGATACACGAGAGCCACTCGATGAACTCACGACGATGGAACACGGCGGCGATGGCTGCCTGGGCGCTCTTGAGCTGCTCGACGAGCGACGCGTTTCTAGGTACGCGGGCGGCGCGATGGGAGCTGGCGTTGTTATTATATATAACGCAGTGCGTGCTGGAGCATTGGCATTGACTGTTTGTTCTCTACGCATTCTTACTGCTTTGCAGAGTGTCGCCAACCCAACTATCTGGCGAAGAACGGCAAGATCGTCGCAGCCGACCCGCTGGACGCGACGGTCGAGACGGAAATCAAGATCAAGGGCGTGGTCTGGGGTGGCATGGAGAAGGAAAACATGATCCCCGACGGCCTCTGGGGGACCCCGAACGTGAACAAAGAGGGCGTGCAGGCGACCACAGTGGTGAGTGGAGTTCTCTATTCTTGTTGCCTCTGGTATTGGTGCTCTCTGGTCACTTTAACAGGCGAATGGCTCACTCTGCTCTCTTGTCCTTGTTGCTATCCGATAGAAAAAAGTGCTGGAGTTCATGTCGAACAACAGCTTCAACTCGGTTCGCCTGCCGCTGAATGCCGAGTACGTGTCGAACGACCCGCGCCCGCAGCTCGCGTACATCCACGCGTACGAGAACCGTGAGTTCACGTCCTGGGACGATGCGAACAGCGTGCGCTACTTGGATCTCGTCGGTCGCGTGATCGAGACGTTCCAAGACAAGCAGGTCACTGTCCTGCTCGACATCCACCTCCTGGACAAGTACGACAAGGACGCGTACTGGTATACGGCTCCGTTTGTGAACATCACAGAGTCCGGATCGTACAAGGCGGTGTCGTATCTGGCCAAGACGCTCTGCAACGCCGGCCACTGGAACGTCATCGGCGTCGACCTCAAGAATGAAATGTCGGATGTCCAGTGGAATGCGAAGGTCGAGGACTCGAACATCAAGAACGACTGGAGGCAGGCGGCCGAGATTTTGGCAAACCGCGTCGTGGAACTGTGTCCACAATGGCTGGTCTTTGTCGGTGGAGCGAGCTCCCCGACCGCGTATCAGCGCTTCCAAGTCGCCGACGACTACATGGAGCTCAGCGATCACTGGGATGGAGGCAATTTCAAGAACGCAACCCTCAACCCAATCAAGATGGCAGTGGGGAACAAGCTGGTGTACGCACCACATGCACACTCGCACGGCGTCTTCCCTCGCAACTACCTATTCACGTCCAAGAGCAACTGCTCGACTCTCAGCGACGATATGGACTTTGAAGGCGACCAGGGAAAGTCCGAGTGCGTGGAGTTCGTGGACGGTGTCAAGTCTGTGACCAAACTCAAGTGCAGCAAGTCGCAGTTTGCGTGCCAGTCGTACGCGCACCTCCCAAAGGCCAGCCTGGTCGAGCAGTACAAGAAAGTGATGAACGAAGCAGTCGGATCGATTGCCGCAGAAGGGAAGGGATCGATCGTGCTTGGCTCGTTCAGTGGTGTCTACGGTCCTGGCCAGCCTCAGCAGTCTGCAGTTCTGGACTATTTGATCGACTTCGCTGCCAGCGTCCAGGGTGGATGGTTCTGGGCATTGAACCCAGACAGCGAGTACTACCTGGAGGACTCCATCGACAAGAAAGCGGGCATTTTCGGACGCACGCACTACGGACTCATGAAGACAACGTCGTGGCAGCAGGCGCATGACGATCTGCTCTCCGCCCTCGCAAAGATGCCATCGAGCGTGATTCCGTGCTATGGCGGAGCTGAAAAGAAGAATCCGAAGTCTAGTGATGCGTACAGTGTGGCGTCTCAGAGCTCCGTGGTGATGACTCTCGTTTTGGCGACGATCGCTCGTCTCGCGATGTGAGCTTTATTGCAAGCTCATGATATTCGGTGAGTGCAGCACCCTTGAAATCAGTAAGCCACTCAATGCAGGTTTGTATTTATCTTCTCGACCTATCCTTCTCTATTTGATCATCACCACCAGGACCTTCATCCATCGAGTCTCAATGTGTATTTCACAAACTGCCACGTTCAAATTCGTGGTTGCGCCAGTTGACAACACAGAAGAACAAGCTCGTCAGTTCCAAATACGGAAAAGATAAGTCAAGAAACACGCCCCCTGTCAGTCATTTGAGGTGTGTCAGTAAAAATGCAACAGGAATTAATATTTTTTCCCAAAACGGTGCGATCTTATTCTAGGAACTTGCCTGTTTATCTGTTCATCGAGGCACTGGAACTGATCATGCACCATTTTCAAGATGAAGCTTTTTGAGTTCATGTGTCCCTAAAATAACGAAAGCTTCGAGAAGTCACGACCTCGTGCCAGACCGCAAGACACGATCGAATATCAGGAACTGGACTGCGTCCAAGAACGCTCGCTCATTCCATCGCCGGAACATCATTCTGAGGTTCATGCGCACTGGCAACGGCCCCATGGTTGGCGCGCGTCGCATGAGTTTCTCTTGGCATCCTTTCGTGACTCTTTTATCAAAACTTCTGACACAGCATTTCGCTTCCTGGACATTGGCTGGTGATTATTAGCCAATATGATCCTTGTACCACACTAATTTTATCCAATAGAATCATTATATAAATTTTTAGGCAAATATGATTGGATGTAAAATATCATTTATTTTCAAGTCACGAAAAAAGCGCACTCAACTACGACTTTTCGCAGCCAAATTCTTTGACAATGGTTATTGTCGTGTTGTGATTGGCTGACGCTGGCTCTTTCAAAGGCCAACTGCCGCCAATCCAGGACGAGGATTCTTCCAGCCAAATCTGAATCTGAACTGAGTTCGCCGAAACACCCTCTAGAGCAGCCACTACAGCCATCTATAGAGGTTATTTTTGTAATAAGAGGGTCCGCTAATATATAAAAAAAGCTAGCTAACTACCCACTATGCGTTGTAAAGATGCCGACTTCTGTTATAAAAAGGCAAATTAAAGCGCCAATGAGCTAATCCATCCAACAGGCAACGCAATCGAAATGAAGAGCTCCATCAAACGCCATCCCATTCCGCTGTTGCTGGTTGCTTGCTGCCTGCCTACCCCACGACGAAGAGCTCATTCGCCCATTCGCTCTGTTGCGCGCACTCAGTCTCTTCACAAAGCACTAGCACCAGAATGCGGCGCAGCAACCTCCAGTCCACGTCCAGCGACAGCAGCCGCTCGCAGCAGCACGTGCCGTTCCTGGCGCTGCCCAAGAAGACGCTGTACGAGCACCTGCAGTATCACATCCCGATCCTCGAGTGGCTGCCCAGGTACGAGCTCAGGCGCGACCTCAAGTTCGACGTCGTGGCCGGGATCACGGTTGCCATGATGCTCATCCCGCAGGAGGTCTCGCTCTCGACCATCATGCACGTGCCGCCGCACCACGGCCTCTACACGGCGGCCACGGCGCCACTCATCTACGCGCTCTTTGGCTCGTCCACCGTGCTGTCCGTGGCCAGTGGCTCGGAGGTCGCGCTACTCGTGGGCACGATCCTCAACCCGATTGAGGACGAGAACGAGCGTGTGGCCACGGGCATCATGTTTGCGTTCCTTTCTGGCTGCATCCTGCTGCTCATCCGGATCTTGAACCTGAGCCAGATCGCCGATTTCTTCTCGCGACCAGTCATGGGCGGCTTCATCTCGGCCGGCGGGTTCCTCATTGCGCTCGCGCAGGTCCAAAACTGGCTGCAGATCAAGGTCGAGCACGCCACATACCCGCCGCAGACGGTCTACAAGATCTTCAAAGGCATCGGCAAGACCAACAAGTACAGTTTCTGGATCTGCACGCTCTCGATTGTCTTCCTCTTCGCGCTGCGGTTCATCAAGAAGCGCTTCTTCCCCAACCCAGTGGTGAGTCGCCTCTTTGACCCTGAGGTCCCCGTGGTCCCTTCGTCCAAGGAAGATCAGTTTGAAATGCAGCAGATCCTCACGCCCGTGCCTGACCATGGCGCGGCTGAGCCACCGGCCCCGCCGACCCAGGCCGTCCACAGCCACGGCTTCTCGCTCACGGACCAGCAGTACATGAGCATGGAGGCCTTGCGCGAACAGGAACACGCTGGGGACGTGAACGCGGTCAAGCACGAGCTACCAAAGTCCAAGGGCATGCTGCTGCTCATCTTCATTGCACGCACACTCTGTGACCTCGGCCCACTGCTCGTGTGCATCTTTGGCGGCCTCGTCGGCTACTCGCTGGGCCCAAAGAAGCTCAAGCTCACGGGCGACGTGCCCAGCGGGTTTCCGTCGCCGCTCGAGCCCTGGTACGGATTCAACAACGGCCTCATCGCCGGCGACAAGCTTGGCGAGATCGTGCTCAAGGCGTTGACGATCTGTGTCGTGGTCTTCCTCTCGAGCATCGCCATGTCCAAGCGCCTGGCGATCCAGCGAGGCGAGGACATCAACACGGACAAGGAGCTCACTGGTCTGGGCATCGCGAGCATCGTGTGTGGCTTCTTCCAGGCCATGCCGCCCACGGGAGGCATGTCGCGCACGGCCGTGAACCTGCAGAACGCCAAGACGCAGCTGGCGTCCATCATCACAACGCTCATCATCATCTTCTGTCTGTACACGATGACGGGCACGCTCTACTACCTCCCGCGCGCGACCTTGGCGTCCATCATCATCGTCGCGGGCTTCTCGCTCATCGAGTTCAAGGAGGCCAAGTGGCTCTACCGCGTCAAGCGCGACGAGTTCTGGGTCTGGACACTCTCGTTCATCCTCACGCTCGGTCTGGGCGTGCTCGACGGACTCATCGGCTCGATCGTCGTGTCCGTGCTCGCGCTCATGTACAAGACCAAGACAGCGCCCGTGTCGATCCTGGGCGAGCTCGACAACGGCAACCTCGTCGACCGCGACGTGTACCCGCAGGCGCACCACCTGGGGGACGTGGTCGCCGTGCGCGTTGAGAGCTCACTGTACTTTGCCAACTGTGAGCGCGTCGCCGTGTTCGTCGAGATGGAGATCGCGCGGCTGCACGCGATCGGCATCCGCACGCGCGGCGTCGTGCTCGACATGCGTCACTCGAACGATATGGACGCCACGACGATCCAGGTGCTCTCGGACATGCAGGAGAAGCTCGCAAAGCGCAGCGTGCGCTTTGCGATCGCGAACGCGAACGGCAAGCTCCACGACCTCATCGCGTGCACCAACCTGCTCAAGCGCATCGTTGGCGGAAGCCCGAGTCTTCAGCTCGAGAACATCGTGCGCATGCTGCGCAGTTTGCCGCCGTCGCCCACGGGCCAGCGGGCCGGTGCGACGCAGGTCTAAGTATTAACAGGAATGTAAACTATTTGCTGGAACGATGCAGCACCAACATTAAAGCCATACTACACGATGAAAATGCTTTGAATTACGTTCGTCCACTTTGCTGTGTATGAAATACTCTTCATGAGGGCTTCAATTATCAGAAGGGCATTGGTGACCAACCATTTTCAAGAGTGTGTGTAAATGTAGCCATGCACATATGGGTACACAACGACGGTTACATGTTCTAGGCTCATCCTCTGGAGCAGTTTCGAAATTATAACAACGGGGCACGAAATTGTTCAGGCTCGAAACAATGACAATCTCTGTCAGTTGAAGATGACGGGGAGAGAGCGAGTACCTTCTCCGCAGCAGAAGCAGCAGGTGGGGAGGCTTGACAAGCGCTATACTCTCGCTAGGACTGACACATGCATGACTGTGTGCTGACTAAATTGTAGCGCTGTCGAGACTGTGAGGCGCTTCATGAAGAGCTCGCGCAGCTCCAAGCGCAAAGTCAGCTGCAGGCGCGCAAGGACCACAGTCAGTGCTTGCTCATGTTCCACCAAGTGCAACAGCTGGCGAAGCTCAACGCGTCGCTCATCCAGCGGTGCAACGGCGCTGCTGCTGCTGCTGCTCCTAGTATCTTGAGTGTGCCGTGTGCCAACGACGAGTCTTCACCACCGTCTCAATTACAGTCATTCAAGCCAAAGCGAAATACAACTGAGCTCCTCAATGACGACCCCGAGCGAGAGCGACTTCAGGCTCTTGTGGTCCAGCAAACCCACGAGCTCAAGGTTCTGCGCAAGAAGCTCGAATCAGCGATCCCGATCCCACCAGGATGCCAGATCGAGGAGTCCAATCTTACTTTCAATGGACGGCTGGGACACCTCGGAACTAACCCCAGCGAGCCTCAACACGCTGAAGGCAGTGAGCCGTCCGAGACCTTCTCTTACGCTCAAGAACAGAAGCGAAAGCGCCTTCAGGCTCACCTGCGACAGCTGCCACTCACCTCGTTAAACGCCCAACTCAAGAGCAAGGGCGCCGAGGTCCAGCGGCTGCAGCAGCTGGCGACCAAACTCGAGGCGCAAGTGGTCGCGATCGTACACAAGAAGCGCGAAATGGCGCGCGAGTACCAGCAAATCACCAATGTGCAGCAGTTGCAGCTGAAAAAATACTTTGCGCTGTTGCAAAAGCTTGAGAATGACAAGCGAGGCGTTGAGAGGAAATTGGTGGAGCTGGGAGAATATGTTGTGGTGCTCGAGAGGAAATTGGTGGCGTCGGTAGAATTTAAGGACGACATATTGAAGGCGCCTGGGTACACGAACTGTACTGGAAAGCTCAGAGAGCCCCACCAGAGCCATACAAAGCTCACAAACAGAGTTTATATGCGGGAAAAGACCACGAGCTCTACTTCAGGCTTGATCCTGAACGTCCGCGCTGGCTGAGAACATTCATTAATATTGTCTAAAATTATACAAATATTTATTTCTATTATGTTGTTGTTGTCATTTCGCTCTATAGTGTTGGTTGGTGGACCGCAGGTCGCCACCTACCTTTTCAAAATCTTACTTACTCTACATGATTTTATCTCTCTCTATCTCTCTTAGTTTCTCTACTAGTCATACACATTTCACATATGTTTTACTCGCTCAGGCCTTGTCAAAGAGGCTGAGCGCCGGGTGCGCGAGCAATTGGCCGACGCTCGCACGGGCCTCGGGGTCGACCTGGAGCATAATCGATAGCAGCTCGACGGTCGAAGCGGTCATGAGCTTCTTGAGGTCCCACATGTCGAGGATCTTGGCCACGCCGCACTTGGCGAGCACCTTGAGCGTGGCCTCGCGGGGCGTCTCGTCCGCAATCAGCGGCGAGCCCGTGAGCAAGATGAAGAGGAGGATCCCGAGCGACCAGACGTCGGCCTTCTTGGGGTCGTAGCAGCCCTGGGCGCGCACGACCTCGGGCGCCATGTAGTACAATTTGCCCACGACCTCATCGCAGCGCTCGTTCGCACTCGTGCTCAGCCCAAAGTCGCAGATCTTGGCCTGGCCGCTCTGCAGCAGCACGTTCTCGAGCGACAGGTCTCGGTGGGCGATGCCGTGGTCGTGCAGGAAGCGCACGCCACTCAGGATCTGGTGGAAGAAGCGCAGGGCCTCGATCTCGTGCAGCCGGGACTCGGGTTTCTTGCACACGTAGTCGTACAAATCGCCGCCGGCGCAGTACTCCATGACGATGTACAGGTTGTCATCGTGCACGAACATGGCCCCGGTGTCGCTCTCCTGGGTCTCGTAGCGCACGACGTGCGCGTGGCCGCCGGTCTTGCGTAGCAGGTCGATCACATCCCGCTCGCGCGCCGGGTTCTCGCGCGCGTGCTCAGCGTTGGCGCGCAGCAGCGCGAGGCTGATGCGCTTGAGCACCACGAGCTGCTGGTGGCGGCGCTCGTCCTGGCAGAGCGTCGTCTCGCCGTAGAGCGTCGCGCGCAGCTGCTTGCAGGGCGTGAAGCGCTCGCGCAGGCCGTCGTTCAGCAGCGATTTCGTGTCGAGCGGGTCCGTGATCACCATGGCAGTTACTAGTTGAGGTCGGTAACTGATTATTGAAGTGCAATATGTTGTGTGGATGGGTTGTTGTTGTTGTTCCACTTGCTTGTTTGTTGAACTTGTTTGCTTGTTGGACTTGTATGCTTGCTTGCTTGTTGTGGTTGGATGACGCACGTTGACTTGACAAACACTTGGCAAATTGCGGAATGAGCTCTCTGCCTGGGCTCAGGTGAATAATTTTTCGCCTGACGCTGGTTGCAGTTTGCTGCAACGTGACGCAAGGTAAATAGTAGCCGTTGGGAGCGCCAGCGCGCGCACGAGCACGTAATTATAGAGACGCTGCAAACTACGCTGCTGGCTCGGGACTGGATGATGATGCCGTTGTGCGCAAATGCAACTTGCGTCTTTTTGTTGTTGCATGTCTGTCTCTTCGAGATCTTGCTCGCAATTAAGCGAAAGGGAGAAGGATATCCAGTTTCACATCGTCTGCTGCAGACTTTTATAGCTAGTGATAACCTGTTTATAATTTGATACGACGAGCTGAAATTGTAAATAACCTCTATTAAACAGTTTTTGAGTCCGGTATTTATGATTCGCATTACGAAAGGTGCATGCAGTGGACACGAAGAGGCAGAACTTGCGTACCACCCTGTTGCCGTGTTGTGGATTTTGGCGGTTTCAAAACTGTTATTCGGTAACGCTCTATTTGAAGAATCGCGGAAAGTCCTTTATTTTCAACCTCCAGACAGAATCTGCGTCAGTATCAGTTTGAATTTTTAGACGGCATCTCAGTGTGTCGTGCACTTCCCGATACATTTCCTGTTGTTCATTTCGTTTTATTTAGACGGCATCTCAATATACATTAGATAGAATCAGCTGCATGTTTTGCTGTATGCTTGTCTGTGTGCTCGAATTTCAAGTCAGGCGCTGGCTTCAACAAGGCAGCTTGTAGTACTGTATTCGCATTACAAGGCAGCAGCAGTACAGCATCAAGGACATCATGTGAGACTGGATCTCTATATTTATACATGTTCCATGTTGTTGTGTGGTTGAAATTGAACCTTCAGCTGTGCATGCTGCATATTTCAAATGTACTGACAAGAGTCATCATATTATTAACGATCAAATGCAGATAAACGGTAGATACAGTCAGCTACAGTAGATTGCGGATGATCAACCCTAAGAACTCCTATTTTCGCGACTTGACGAGCATCGATGGATAATGCGTTCAGCTGCAGATAAACACACACAAACAGCCAAGAGACCCACATAAACAACAGCCAATTTGCTGTATGCATGCCTCAATGGCAAATGCCGCATCGCTCTCAGTGTGTATTTTTTTAAAGTGAAGACAACCTTGTTCGGAGCACACACGTCCAAACAAGTCGAACTCAATAAACAATCACGCTGCAAGTTGTACTTGTTTGTTGCCACTGTACGGTACACCGATCAATGACGCAAATGAGCGCGTCAACTGACTTGAAGTGCACAGCGTTGAAGTTCGTTTTGGAGCCATTTCTAAATGAGAATGTGACACTTTCACCAGATTAACTCCAGAATGCGACGCAAGTTTCAGAGAAGTTTCAAGCCAAAAACACAGTCTGAAATCCTGCCGCGTTCCAAAACACGACGCTGAATGAACTACTTCGGGCTTTGAAACGGCGCTTCATTTCCGCAGGAAGCACTCACGCAAGCTGAGCTCATGGATCCGCTTCATGACTGCACCGCACTGCCTTTGTAAAGGGCGACACGCAGTAGCTCACCCCACGCATTCCCTCAGATTGCTCCTCTCTCGTTGCTTGCTGTCTGCCCAATGGCCTCCTTTTGTCGACAAAGACGCAGCAGCAGCATGCGGCCTGGCAGTAGCGGATATTCCGATTTCCTTGGGAAAATATATATATCCTGTCTAGGGTCTCTCTCGTCGTCAGGCCCTGTCCACTGCGGTACAAAGAGTGTAGCCATTTGATTCATTAGTCATCTGAGTTCCCCCTCTTTCTCTCTTTAGGCCTCGGGGAGAACACTCGCCCCTTTGTACTTGAGCGAAGAAGAAACAGGAGACAAGGAGAGCGCCCACGTCTTTGCGCGCTGCCACCAGCAGTTCACTACACGTTTGGCCATGTCCACGAAACGCTCCAATCCCAACGGACGACGGCTCTTGGAGACCAGCAGCAGCTTTGCGAAGAGCTCATGCTCAGGAATCCACTGTTCTGGTAAGCTCCTGAAGGCGGACGGCTGCGTCCAATCCACAAACGCGTGCAGTTGTGGGATTACGAGCGGATGGAGCTCGGATCTTGGACGGAGTGGCAGCAGCAGGTACGCAATCAGCGCTAAAGCCACTTGTTGTTGTTGACTATCGCTTTGAAGCCCCAGGCTCGTCGCGTCCAGGCTTTCGGCTGCGGTTGGGCTGATACTACAGCAGACCGCCATGCTGATGAGGATCCTGAGTGCTCGCTTGCGATCGCTCCACCACTTCTCGAGCCTGAGCTGCTGGACAAAGTCCGACGACTCAGGCTCAAAGGTGGAAAAGTCTCGGTAGTACTCCTGTGGGATCTTAGCTGCTGATCGTAGTAGCCTTGACTTTGGGCTCAGGAACGCAATGTCGGCTTGCACAGCGTCCCACTCGATGAGCTGCCCACTGTACTCGCGTTTGCAGATCCGAAGGTGCAGATTCCACGCGAGGGCGGTCGCAAAGGCCTCGAAGCAGTGCTGACAGGCAAAACTCGGTCGGTTCGAACTGCTGCTCGTGGTGGGACCCAACTGGCGGAACGTGTGGCGCAGGCACTTGGTCATCGCTATTCGCTGCTGCTGTTCTAGAATCGATAGCGCTCTCTTCTTGTTGGCTGGGGATCTGCGGGTGAGCACGTAGCTGATTGGCCAGAGCACTGCATGCCAGTAGACCAGCAGCAGAGTGCAGCTCAGGCTCAGTATCAGGTTTTGAGCCCACTGTTTCGCCATCGCTTCGCGCTTTCCGAGCCACTTGGTCACTTGGACTCGCTTAAAACGACTCGACAGCACTGGCGTCGCATTGCTATCCGTCTCAATAGCCCAAGCAGCGGCGTTGGACGGCAGCAGCAAGTCTTCATAGAGAGCCACGAAGCGCTCAGCACTCGGATCACGCATGGGAATTCGGATAGTGTCCACTTTCGAGGCCTCGATGCCAAGCAAGTAGCCAGTCACTCGCAGTAGACGTGCACTCAGTCGGTTCGTGTCCTTCAGTACCAGAACGCCACAGAGCGCCTGGGTCTTGATGTTGAGCTCCAATTTGTGCCAGTCTCCATGCCTCAGACGCTTGAATCTCAGCCACGGCTTGTTCATCTGCCAGCGCACGAGCTCTTCTCCAACGCCAATCTTTCTGAGGAACTTGCGGTAGAGCTTCATCGCATTTTCCAGTCGGGGCTGCACGAACTCCAGCTCACGAGCCAAGCGGATCTGCTCAGCCTCACACTTGACAGCCAGTAGCTTGGCGTACTTCACACGTGCCCTTGAGCCTTTCCAGTGGCTCTGGATGCAAACGAGAGCCTTGAACCTCGATTTCCAGAGCCAAATGAGCTTTAAAATTGAGCTGAGCTTGACCCAGAGCCGCTTGCGGATCACCTGGCGCCGTCGGATCTTCTCGTGCTTCTTGCGCTCATCGTTCACAAGCAAACGACACGCGCGGTGCAGATAAATCCAGAGTTTCTGCTCCTGGAAGACCCGGAAACAGGTCTGGATCCGCTTTGCAGCCCTGGTTCGACGATTTTGAAAGTAGCGCGTCCTGTAATAACGCTGAATCACCTTGGCGTTGAGGTTCTTGTAGTTTTTTGTATCGAGAAATGCCCTCTTGGCCTGGAATTTGCGCCACACGCGCTGTACCAGCACGATTTGCTGGACTCGCCTGCGGTGGCGTGCCTTGTAGCGCAGCTGGACTTTTGTGATTTTTGTGTGCGCGTTCTGGGAGAAATCGAACCCTCGTGCCTGGATCTCGTCCTGATTTTTCTGGAAATCAAAGAGCAGCTGCCTGATGCCGCTCTGCAGCGTCGCGAGCGCGTCTTCAATGTTGCCCGCGAGCTCAAAGTGCTGCGCTTCTTGGCGGATCTCAAGCGCGCGCTCGTGAATGAGCGAATTACTTTCGTATACTGGGATTTCAATACTGCGGTCTTCCGTTAGGTCCTCCATGTTACCTTGGGGCTCTGGGAGTAGGCTGTCAGGCGGCCCTGAGTCTGGCTGGAGAGCTTTGGTAGTAGGACTTGAGGCTTGAGATGGCTGGTTCAGAGATGCTGGGGTGGGGGATGGGTATGCGAGACGCCGGGTGGGGATGAAGCCGCCAAAAACCGACTCGCTCGTCATCTCGCGCGCGATGAGCGATGCGACCGGGTCGCCCCAGAGACCCCTGTCCTTGTTGCTCTCCATCGTATCGTGGATGCGCGCCTCGACCTCGATCGAGTACGTCAGCAGTGTCTTGTCTGCATCATCGTTATCCCCACGCTTTTCGCTGGAGGCTTCGCCGCTGAGCCAGTCTGCGAGCCGCTGCTGCTGTGTATGGAGCTCTCGGAGCTCGCGTTTTCCCTTGGACTCGGGTCGTGATTTCTTCTTGACCGCCGCAGCTGAAACAGCAGATCTGGACGGCGGCTTTAAAGAAGCTAACGAGTTTGTTGTACTACGACTCGTCGGTGGTTCTCTTGTCGTCTTGGCTGGTGGCTGTCCTGGTTGAGGTCCTCGACTCTTTGTCTTCGCTGGTGGGCTATTTGATGAACGGACGATGGCCTTGGCTCGAACTACCACGTCGGACGCTTGCTTCTTGCTTTTCTTGGGCTGCTGATCTTGAAACTCGCGTCGAAAATCAGTGTCTAGGTCAGCAAAGTCGCTCAAGAAGTGCTGCTGTTGAGAGTAGGCACTCAGCTTGTGCTCGTCGTCGTCCAGACAGCCGAGCTCGAGCTTGAGTTTCAGGATCTTCTTGGCCGCGCGCTGTGCTGGAGAGAGTGGCGGACGCTTCTCCTTTGGTTGGTTCAGAAGCTGTCTGTACGGCGAGCGATCCAAGTCGGAGAGCTGATACCTTGAAAACTGAAGCTCATCGTCATCCTGGGCATCAGCATCTTGGTCCTGGACGTTAGCATTGTCGCCATGCTGTTCAGTGTCGTCACCGTGGATAAGCCAGTGGAACTCGGTCGTGAGGTCCACAGGAGGCAGAAGCGGCCACTCGAGCTTCCGCAGCGCGACGCCCGTGGTCATCTGCATCTCATCTGGGTCTCTGCATTCTCTCTGAGCGCCTGAAGTCTCGATGGACACGATGAGAACTCAACAAGCTATAAATACAGCGTCGAGTGCACTCCGCAGGCAGCAAATATAGGACAAACTCTGGGCATGATCGTTGAGATTCATATTTCCGTTCTATTTCAGGACGGCCCGGTCCTAAACATTAGGACACGGACCTTCCATTGATTGACACACAAATTCTACTTTACACTACTTTCTGCCCACACACACCGCCATCGAAGATGCCAACAGAAGCAGGAACACAAGGGCTGCTATCGCCTCTTGCTTAGGCGACCGAGAGCTTCTTCTCAAAGTTGTCCTCGTCCTCGGTCGTGACCTTGGCCTTTTCTGGGATGCCGTTCTGGATGAGACCGAAGAAGAGGAAGAGCACGACGATCGGGATCGAGAACATGACGAAGACCCACGTGTAGTCGCCCTCAAGCGTGTTCTGCGCCCACGGATTGAACGCGTAGTTGAGGAAGCCCATCGAGAGCGACCAGAGCGCAATGAAGCACTGGAGCGAGCCGTAGACCTTCGCCGGGAAGCACACGACTATAATAGGACAAAAAAGGACCCACAAAAGTTAGGACATGGAGCACGCCATTTTAGGACCCAAGTATAATTGTAGGACAACGTACTGATGTAGGCGAACTGGAGCGAGTAGAAGAACGCCTGCGAGAGCGAGTACCAGACGAACGTGATAATCTGCACCTTGAGCGAGTTGATGTTGAGGAACCCGATGAAGAGCAGCGTGAGCACGGACGTGGCGACGAAGGACGCGCGGAAGCCGAAGCGGTCGATGAAGATGCCCACGAAGGGCGTGAAGAGGAACGAGCTGTTGCTCACGAGCGGGTGCACGTAGTTGACGTAGTCGAGCGCCATGGCCACGTCGTCACCCGCGAGCTGGAAGATGATGTCTGGAATCGCACCGCCCGCGAAGGCGAACCATGTGGAGAACCAGCCAAAGTAGACACCGAAGAACCACAGGTCTGGGCGCTTGAGCTGGAGCTTGAGCGCCGGCCAGATGTTGTGCGGCTTGACGAGCGTTGGCATGCGGCACGAGAAGCCCGAGAGCGTGTAGTGCGTGTCCACCTGCGTGAGCGAGCGCAGCGGGAAGACGACGTAGCAGACCACGAGCGCGACGAGCGTGAAGACCGCGTAGCCCGTGTAGAAGCCCTTGCGCGTGACGCCGTGGATGTGCAGCATCATGAAGACGTAGCCCGAGGCGTTGAAGAGGCCCGAGATCGACGCGGAGAGGAAGCCCTGGCGCTTGAAGAGCTGCACGAACTGGAACGAGCAGATGTAAAGGCCGTAGCCGCCGATGGCGAGCATGGCCGTACCGGCGATGATCGAGTAGCCCATGCCGACGTCCGACTCGCCGTACGCGATGAGCAAGTGGCCAAGGAACGAGATGAGCAGGCCGAAGGTCACGCACACGCGCGGGCCGACGATGTCGACCAGCAGGCCAAAGGCCGCGTTGGCGATCGAGAGGCACTGGAAGCTCGTGGAGAAGATGTACTGGAGGTGGACCTCCTGGCGCGCGCACGTGACGCCCGAGACCTCCTCGCTCGCGTCGCAGAGCTCGCTCCACTGACCCTCGTCCACGAGCAGCGAGTAGAGCGGCCCGAAGCCCAGGATAAGCCCCGCCGACATGAACGTGATGAGCACGGACGTGATGCCGATGACCACCTCGCGGCTCACGCGCCAGTTTGAGAGCGAGTTCTGGATCTCGAGCTCGTCGTTGACCTTGGCGTACTGCGTGGCCGTGGGTGTGCCGACGACCTCCTGGCTGGTCGGCGTGAGCGGACCGTCCATCATGGAGATATATGCAGAGACGGAGAGAAGACGAGGAGACCGACTGGGGCGCGACCTGACAAAACGAGGAATGAGAGCGAGAGAGGCACTCGCCCGCCTGCAGCTACAGGTGATCAGGAGCTACAACAGCAGTTGTGTCGCTGATGGATGGGCGGAGCGATATGACCTGACGACGCGGTTTTAGCAGGTGTGAGGAGCAAATGGGCGCAAATGGGAGGGGAGGGGTAATTGGACCCCATTTAGAGTAAAAGAGGACTAATTGATCTATAAAAGTATATATGTAGATAATAATGTGAAGGTGACACTTTTGAGTGTCTGCAATTTGTTTTCTGTAAACAGTTTGAATTAAGAGTCGTCTTCTGACAAAGTTTAGTGCCTTGTTTACTAATGTATTCAATCCATCCACAAAGGTCCTCATATATATTTCTTTCATAGATAGCATCCCCTTTCAGTACCAAAATTGGAAACCTTGCAGCAAATTCAAAAAGCATTTTGAGGTTTGGCCAATAGCTACACGCTGGTGTGTCCTGTATCGATCGGACAGCTCAAGCCTTGCAAGTCGAAGAGGACTCGGCCAAAGTTTCTCTCTTCTCGTCTGCCATTTTGAGCCCGAGCGTTCCAGCCAAAACTCAACGTCGAACTTGGGCCATGTCGAAGTTGCCTCGAAAGCACGCTGTAGAGAAAGGGAGCGGAGCCCAAGACATTCTCTGTTGCGGCGGTGCTGTTCTGTTCTCGCTCACGTGACAATCAATCAATCACGTGGCTCGTCTTTGTGTCACCACCGACTTGTTCTGGCCTGCCGTCCTCTCGCTTTTGGCCCCAGAGGAGCTGCGCTCGATAGTTGCTGTAAATCGAAAGTCTCAGGTGGCGCAGCACATATACCAAGCCATGCAAGCAAGGTCTTAGGTGACAGATGTGTCCGCCAGTATGCTCTCTTCCTCACTCGGAAATCACAACGAAAGAGATGGAGGGAATTTAAGCGCTTCAATCATCGCTCGAGTGTTGAAGCAAGCTCCCGTCGAGGATGGATGAGTGTCGCCGTTTAGTCCACGCGGCGTGCATCATCCTCTGCGTTGCCTTCCAGCCATTCGTTCGTCGTGAAGGAGTGTATGTGCAACTTTGGGCACTTCGACGTGCGATAGAGCCGGGCTCTTTTTCGACGAGACCACCAGGATCGCGTGCTGATTGGCTACAAAAAGTGATGATGCACGGTGCTTCGATTCGCCAGCTGTTTGCGTGGTAAGAATTCCTCCGCTCGCCTTGTGATTCATGAAATTCATCTATGTGTTGCCGTTTTTCAAGTCTGGAGGTGCTACAATTCACGAAGCTTCACCCCACGGTGACTTACTTGTGTTGGCCATTCTGCCCAGGCAAGCTATGATGGATTCGCCAGTTGTCCTTAAAAAAGAAGTGGAGGTTATAAAAGCGTAGCTTGTTGGTGGTCGCCTCCATCGAAACCCATCCAATCAAGCCAATTGTGCTCGATGAGTCAGTCTCGAGGGGCTCTGACCAGCGAAAAGAGTGAGTCAGCTCCGTTTCGAATCTCCCGACTGGCTGGAGACGAGTGTGTCCCTGAGCTCGTTCACTTTCAATCAACTTTGCTCGTTACCTTCACGTCGCAAAGCTCTTTCGGAGATCGGAAGGACACGCTCGTGACTGGATCTGGTCCGATTTGTTGGTCACACTGCCCAGAAATGAAGTGGCAATTAGGTTTGTGAACTCCACACATACCGGAAGTGTGGAATGTTGCTAGCGATCTCTACAAAGAGCAGTACATTTTGAGCCAAATCAATAGATTTTTAGAGCCAAAGCTCAACTTCGATGTTGATGTTGAGGCCAAGAAACTTCGACGTTGAAGTTGTTTTGGGTAAAATTCCTCACTTTTGGATAAAAAGGTCCGATTTATCACTGCATCACATGCTTCAACTTTGTACAGGCAAGTCGAGACAAAACAATCAAAATAACGAGACCACACTTCTGGCCTTGAATATTTAAAGGCTCGTGCTCCCAGCAGCCAATCAATCTTCGATGCTTTCTTTTCACAATGAGTCGGGTCGTATAGCTCACGAGATGCGGTCTGCCAGCGAGCGAACGGTTTAAAGTCTTCCGATGTGATCTCGTGCTTTCGACACTGCGCGAAGACTTTGGGTTCGTCGGTTGTGGTCTTTTCATGATGGGCGACGTAGAATCGATCAGGATCAGTCGATTTGGGTATCAAGACCGCGCGAGATCACGAGATCGGCTCTGTTTACTGGCTCTGGTCAGTTCTTCCTTCAGTATGAGGTGTTGGGTGGCGTCCGTCGCTTCTACGAACCACGTTGAAGCTCGCTCTCTGCGCCATGGCGCGTCTTCAACATGTCCGCGATTGCGGCACTCGATCCAGATATGTGGTGTAGTGGAAAGCTCTCGCCGTATATGCGATCATGTATGTCCTAATATAAAGGTGTCCAAGTTTAAATCCAATCGACTTTCTTGTTATCTGTCACAAGATACCGCTCGTATATTTAGAGTGGAGATGCAAAATAGCTGAGGGCACAGGTTCATAGAGTGTAGCTAAGCCACAGAGAGCTTGGCGCCCTTCTCCGTGACCTCATCCCTCTCGTCTCCGAAGGACGACGCGGCGGCGCCCTTGTGGATGAGCCCCAGGAATAGGTAGAAGACCGCGACGGGGATCGCGAACATGACAAAGACCCACGTGTAGTCGCCGTGGAGCGTGTTCTGGGCCCACGGGTTGAATGCGTAATTGAGCAGCCCCATGGAGAACGAACAGAGCGCGAGGAAGCACTGGAGCGAGCCGTAGACCTTGGGTGGGAAGCACACGACTGTTTTTAGGACAAGCACGTAACGTTAGGACATCATATATAGGACACCGAGATGATGCGATAGAATGAGGACAGCGAACGTACTGATGTAGGCGAACTGGAGCGAGTAGAAGAACGCCTGCGCGAGCGCGTACCAGATGAGCGTGAGGATCTGCACGTGGAGTGACTCGATGTTGAGGAACCCAATGAAGAGGTGGACAAGCACGGCCGTGGCGCCGAACGCGAAGCGGAAGCCCAGGCGCTCGATCACGAACCCCACGAGCGGCGTGAACACGAACGAGCTGTTGCCGATGAGCGGCACGACGTAGTTCACGTACATGTCCGCGGTGTCCACGTCGTCACCGGCGAGCTTATAGACGATGTTTGGGATCGCACCCCCGGCGAAGGCGAACCAGGTGGAGATCCAGCCAAAGTAGACGCCAAAGAACCAAAGGTCCGGGCGCTTGAACTGCTCCTTGAGCAGCGGCCACGTCGAGTTCGGTTTCTGAGGAGGTGCAATCACAGAACAGTTGAATTAGGACCTCTGGGTTCCACAGTAGAAGCGCATGATTAGGACAGAGTGCAAAAGATTTAGGACGTACCACAATCTTTGGCGTGCGCCATCCGAAGCCCGAGAGTGTGTAGTGTTTGTTGACCTCTGCGTTCGGGCGCAGCGGAAAGACAACCCAAGCGACGACCATACACACGACCGTGAAGACCGCGTAGAAGAGGAAGAAGCCCTTGCGCGTGATGCCGTGGATGTGCAGTAGCATGAACACGAAGCCCGAGGCGTTGAAGAGGCCGGAGATCGTGCTCGTGACGAAACCGGGGCGGTCGAAGAGCTGCACGAACTGGAACGAGCAGATGTAGACCGAGTAGCCGCCAATGCCCAGACACGAGTAGCCCACGATGATCGACAGGCCCTTGCCGACGCTCGACTCACCGTACGCGAGCATGATGTTGCCCATGAGCGTGATCTGTTAATATAGGACATAGTGACGAAACAGAGGTTAGCAGGTGTAAACCACAGCAATCGAAAGCTGTCCTCATTCTTACGATGAAGCCCAGCACGACGCAGAGCCGCGGGCCGATGACGTCGAGAAGGAAGCCGAAGGCGGCGTTCGCGAGACTGAGGCAGAGGAAGCTCGTGGAGAAGATGTACTGGAGCCAGACCTCCTGGTCGGCGCACGTGACGCCCGAGACCTCCTCGCTCGCGCCACAGAGCTCGCTCCACTGGCCTTCGCTCACGAGCAGCGAGTAGAGCGGCCCGAAGCCCAGGATCAGACCACCGGACATGAACGTGATGAGGAACGCGGCGATGAGCAGGATCGCTAGGCGGCTCACGCACCAGTTGGACATGGCGTTCTGTACCTGCACGTCCTCGCTGGCCTCGGCGGCGCTCACGTAGGCCGTCGCGTCCTTGTGCGTCGTGGTCGTTGGCGTGCGCGGCGTCTCCATCGTGTCGCGCTCTGTCTGTCTGCGTCGCTTGAGCGCCAGGCTGCAGATTGGGATGTGGGCAGAGCGAGAGCGTGTCCCACGTGCCAGTGTCTGCCATTCGTCCTTCGGATGTCGAAGTTTCTAGGACAAGGCTGTGGCCAAGGTGTGGCCCTGCTCAGTTGGTTTGTCAGCCTTGTATTAGAGGTATCATGTGTATAGAGGTTTTCTTGTGGCTGTTAATTATATATAAGCAGGTTTTGATGCAGAAGAAGCTTGCAGTTCAAATTTTGAGATAGGGCATGCTGTTTTTGCACTCGTGAGATCGCCCAAGAGCGGAACGCCGAGGCCGTAATCTGTTCCTAACCCGTGATAGAAAAAGAGCAATCTCGCTTTCTGATTGGGAATTTTAGTCAAAGGCTTGGTGGTCGGCCTCTCTGGCCCAAGAGACCAACCGAGCCTGTCGACGCAGGTGCAATACAGTATTGTGCTGCGAATGGCCAATTGCTCACTTACTTAGCTGGAAAACTCTGGAAACCACTACCGTAGTGGTCAAACTCTTGGAGGCTTGCTGATATGTGTCTCCTCACTCGAAGATCGCCATACGCAGAATGATGGTCTTCTGAATTTCCCGCCAAGCGATTTGATTGGCTCTGCCGATGAGTGATGCGCACCCACGCGCCTGCTTCAAATCGTCCATTTGCCTTGGACGATTTGCTTCAGAAAGCATGTTGTTTGACGAGAACTTTCAACCGAGAGTCGACCTGAGAGGAGCCCTCGAGTGAATGCAAATATCCGATGTGACCTCGGAGAGAAAGGAGAATTCGAGGAGATTGTGGTGCAAAACTCGAGAGAGAGGAGTGAATTCAAAGAGGCTTTGGCTGCGCAAACAAGACGCATCCCCAAAGAATAGACCCTTGAAGACCGAGCATCAGCCCATTCGCCTAGTGACATGTTGACGTGGAGACCTCGCTGCGATTGATTAACAGCACCTTCAGATGAATTCTTTGGCGAGCTTCAGACTGCAAACACGGGGCAGCCGGTCATGCAGGAGCAATCTTCGAGCCTGGCGCAGATTTAGGACATTCTTGACTATGGTTAATCACGATGCAAATACCAGTCAGAGCGGACAAATGACAGTTTCTTCACGAGGCAGCCGAACGATACTGGAACGCACGCCATGGATAGCGATCCTCGCTCGGCATTATTAGGTGTCTTCACGAGAACCACACCGAGGGCTATATAACCCACCTCGAAAGGTCAGGTAGGGCTTATTCTCAGCTGAAGAATCACGTTTGCTTGTCACTCTGTGGCGCGTGTGCTTGGAGGTTGTGATCGTCGACGCGATCTGGTCCTTGACTCAGCCTGAGAACGTCTCTTCGAAAGCCCTTTCGCCTGATAAACACACCTTCAGATAAACAACTGCGCTATTCTCCTCTCTCAGACTCTCAATAATCCGAAATTACTAAAGTAAAAAAAATCACGCACCCCCCCCCTTCTTTCCCTCGACTCAGAGGATCTGGTCGCACGCGCGCAGCACCTGTTCGGGGCTCATGCTGAAGATCCTGCAGACCTCCAACATCGTCGTGAGCTGCTCCATGGCGCTGCCATTCATCACGCCATCACCGCTCTCATCCATCAGCAGCGCATTGCGGAGCTCATTCACTTTCGATGGCTCCATTGCGAACAGGTTGCGCAGATCCGACACTGCGCGGAGGTACCTCTTGGACTTTGGCACGAAGCGCTCGAGCACCATCGTCAGCACGCTCATGTCGTGCTCAAACTGCTCTCGTGCTCGCAGTGTCATCGTGTGCGCACTGGCGGTCGTGTGGCTCGAGTACGAATCGCTCAGTGAGCGCGTGACGAGGTCAAAGAAGAGCTCGTCGAGTGCGGCCGCGACGCTCTTGGCCAGCTGCGACTGGCATTCGGGTACCAAAACCTTCTTGGTGACTGCAAACACGCGAGCCAAGGTTGCCAGGCTCGCTCCGATCTCGGGCGAGACGTCACGGTACAGTTCGTTCGCTCCAGCCTCCTGGGCACCCGTGGCCGCAAACAAACTACGCCAACAAACAGCACACAAGAAATGTCAGCCCTGCTAAGATACACCTCTGCGTAGCTCATAGGCTCCATAGCCTCGTTTGTACCTGTGTTTGTAAGCCTTGACATCTCGCTGGAATACCGATAGCAGGACATCCGAGATGCTGTCCAGCAGCCGCTGCAGGAGCGACTTGAACTCGGCGATCTGACGCTCAAAGATGGAGCGCGAGAAGATCAGCTCCTCCTCGTCATCCTCAGTAGCAACTTGCTCTTCAGGAACTACCTCAGCATCAGCACGTGTCTCTGTAGGACTGACATTGTCGTCAATGACAACATTGTCGGAGCGTCCAAGCAGACTTCGCATGGTCTTGGAGCCCACCGAGTAGGCCGCGGAGAACGCCGCCGTGGGGCCAATGAGCGACCCGGGGCCCGAGATCGCCTGGCGCACAGCGACAGCTTCTTCGCGAGCCAGCACGGCACTTGACGCAGCCTGAGCGGCGTTCTTGAGCACGGACTTGGAGTATTCCAAGTGGATCTTGAGCACGTGGCGGCGCGAGCTCTCGGACTGGACGACTTTCTTGGTCAGTTCGATAAACACGCTGCTCTGCTCCCAGGCTGACAGCAGCTTGAGAAGGTACTGAACACCGTTGATGACGCAGCAGAGCTCTGAGATCGCAGCCAAACTGCTTTTAGCGCCGTGGACATTGATCAAACGCGCTTGAGCTTCGCACTTGCGCAGCATGTCCTTGAGCAGCAGGTGGTGCACTTGGGTCAGGTACATGAATCGATGCTCCTCACTCGCCATGAATGTGAACCTGCGGCACATGAAGTCCAGCAGCGACGTGAAGTGGAGCACGCCTCTGGGTGACATGCGCTCAGCTGAAGACTCGTCCAAGTCCTCAATAGCCCAAGCTTTCTTCCGGTCTTTAAAGATGACGTCCAGCAGCGTGTGCTTGGCGTACTGAACGTCCACGCTTGTCCAGGCGATAAAGACGCTCATATCCTCCGTGAACACGTCCACGCAACGCGGGAAGAGCGCGCGGCTCGTGTTGGCGTACGTCGCGTAGCTGAATTCGTCGTCGACCGCCTGCTCAAAGAGCAGCACCTCGTCCAGCGTGTGACAGAACAGCGCCTTTTGCTATAGAACAGACGTCACAATACGACAGCCCAGTCTCAGTTAGATAGACAGACACAACAAGTCTCAGTAGGTACGTACGGAGATGAGACTCAGGATCTCTTTGTGCATCTTGCGGTGCACTGCTCGGATCAGCGCGCGCAAAAGCAGCACCTGGGCATCGCAGCACACTAGGTGCGCACTCTGCTTCTCCAATTCCGGATCGATCACGCGCTCGAGAAAAGCTGCGTGCTCGCGCACCTGGGCCAGGATGTGGCTGAAGCACCACTCGGGCTTGGCGAGGCGGTTCGTCTGGCTTTCGGGGCGCTCAAAGTGGTACCGGAAGCGCACGAGAATGGCCTCAAAGAGGCACTGCACCGCCCAGAGCTCATGGTATTTGTCTCCTGTTGGCTCAGTTGCAATAGCAGTACTCTCCTGCCGGCCACTGGCGCTCTGCTGGCTGAGCTGCAGTGTGAGAAGATAGTGGAACGCGCGGCCGACGTCGCTAAGTTCGGCCTCCTTGGTATCGATGTCCGCAGCTGAGAGCTCAGTTGGCCAGGATACGGTCTCCAGTGCATTTTGTAGCTTCTCGAGCGCAAACGTCTTAAGATCCTGCGTCAGCGCGGCAATGCGGCGCTCGGCTTCGCTCTAACAATTCACAATTCAACAAAGGGCACCATTATTAGTTAAAACACTCACCAGATAAGCCATGCGTACCTAATGAGCTCAGCGTACCCGGATGTGCGTGTACTCGAGCGGCAATGTGGCCACAAAGGCTGTGAATTCTTGGAACGCATCGAGCGCCTCACTTGTGGCCTGGATCGCCTGTTCCTTCGCATGCTGACTGCGCTTCTCGACCTCGAGCGCCGCCGTAAAGTACGCCTCGCGCGCCTCGAGTTGCTCCAATTTACGCTTCGCCGGCGCCACGAGCTCTGAGACTGTGCGGAAATGGTGCTCCGAGTCCTTGAGTTCGCACAGCAGTTCGTTCACGTCAGCGTGGATCGTCTGAACGTGCTTGTCGATGGTGCCTTCTTCCCTGTTATTACCAAGCGCCCTCAGCTGCTGCTGTATCTGTGCGTCACAGGCCGCCAGCTGTGCGCTCGTGCTCGTGAACTCATGCTGCGTCTCTGTGTAAAGAGCTCGAAATGCCTGGGAGACGAGTTCCCAGTCGAGCGCGCCCCCTGCGTGACGCTCGAGCTCGCGTTCTTCAATGAGAAGCGCGTCGTCCGAGGCGGCTGCGCTCGGCTGCGAGTCGCTGTGGCTGCTGCTGGTGAGCAAGTCGATGTCGACGCGACGCCGCGCGGTGGCTGGCACGCGCGCGAGGATCGCATCGCTCAGCTGTGTCAGCGCGTCCGGCGCCATATTCAGTTGTTTTGGCTTGATCAATTCCACGCGGCGAGCACAAAGTACCCGAAAGTGGTACATATCGTTAAGTCCGTGCTGACTAACTGTAAAATACCCATCGTGACAGCAGTTTGGTAAGTACGCAATAGGGATGATTTGTGGAAAGAATAATAATAAAGAAACAAAATGCGCGGGGCGCTTAAAAATGAGACCATTTCATTTGAAAATATATATGTGGATACTGAAGTATCAGTATATTATTCCTTAGCTTTGTGCCGATGCTGGTTGCGCATTGCTTTACTACTTCGCACAGCGCATCGGCGTTGAGTACCCTCTAAAAGGGCGAATACATGCCATCAACACATTTTTTGATCGCGTGTTCGTCCTTTTTAGAAGACGTCATTTATTGTGGATTTCATCCGTTTTGTCTATTGTATCGAGCTAGTTATGATACCTGTGTCTTATTAGCACACATCAACTCTTATCAACCACCACTCTCGCTTTTTACCCTCCCCACCACAACCCTGATTTAGACAGCCTCTCTAATTTTTGTGTCGATTCGTACCCACTTTAAGGTTTTGAATCCAGACCTGCTGCATCTGCTATACGTACCATATGGACGATGCCCTTTCTTGATGGAGCCTTGCGCGATCTTGAGATCCGATCCGATTTAAAAAGATTGCTGCGGTTTGTTCTAAAACAGCTCCGAAAGTCCGTTTGGAACCGGACATTTGGTCCTTATTACAGGCAGAAATAAAGCGCAGACTTGCCAAAGCCTCGTAAGTATGTTGCACATTGAGCATCACTTCTCTTTCCCCAGTATCAAGCA
>JAASFY010000372.1:0-24646 GCA_023334035.1 Globisporangium okanoganense
ATTCAGCAGCTATCAGTGTAGATTTTACAATCACTCATTTTACCTGCATTTCGTAATCATCCTAATCTTGATTATCTGTATATTGTAATAGTTAAAGGTCCATTTTTTCGGTTTAGTTAATGGGAGGTGTGACTGTATAAGTTTCGTTTTGGATTGGAGCTCAAGAAGAAAAAAATGTTCTCAGAAGCGAGATTGCATCTGGCCTGTGAATGATAGACCAATACTTTCAACGAGGCATCTCGACTCCGTGCGGATCTTGGTCACTTTCAGATTGCAAAACCTCTATGAATTAGTACCTTCACAAATATATATCCTACGTAGTATGATACTTCTTTTTCTTTTTAACTGGCATTATCATGCTACTGTGACCAATTAATCGATTACCTGCCATAATGTATACTCTACCCTGTCTAAATCCATCAATGTTGCAATTAATTCGAGCCAAAGTCAAATGTAGCAAGTAATTCGATACAGAGGGAGTAATATAATACTGCAGCTTGCTCTTGTTTCTCTGTGTGTTTTTATCCATGCAAGAAATAAACAAATGTTGCCTGCATATCTTCCTGTTATCTTAAATTCACGATGCTGCCATCGCCGCTCGTGTGTCAGTCAATCTCCAGCTTTCTCTCGCTGACTCAGTGCAACGCATCAAATGTGACAAGGTCGTCTTTCTTCGTCTCACCACTCGCCACCGTTTCGTCATCGATCCATCGTCAGATGAGTCCGGTGGTCGAAGACAAATCTGCCAGCTCACCCACTTCAATTAGCTGCTGCGCACGTTCATCAGGTTGGGGTTGCCGAGCGTGAAGAGCCGCGGCGCGATGGACATGGACATGAGCTCCTGGAAGAGCAGCTTGCACGAGTACGGGATGTGCACCTGCGAGATCTGCGTCTTGTTGCGGCACGTGCGGCACTCGAACGTCATCTTGCGCAGGTTGGCGATCGCGATGATGCCGCAGATGTCGCACACGTGCACGCGGTAGGCGTCCGAGTTGGCGAACAGCCGGTCCATGAGGAAGTTGGCCGAGCCGTGCGCAATCAGACAATCGCGCTCCATCTCGCCCATTCGCAGCCCACCTTCGCGGGCGCGACCTTCCATGGGCTGGCGCGTCAGCATCGTCACGGGCCCACGCGAGCGCGAGTGGATCTTGTCGTCCACCATGTGCTTCAGGCGCTGGTAGAACGTCGGTCCGATGAAGATCTGCGCAGTCAGGCGACGGCCCGTGTGGCCGCTGTACATCACTTCGTTGCCGTGCTTCTGGTAGCCGAGGTTGTGCAGCGTGTCGGCGATCGCCTGCACCGTCACGTCCGTGAACGGCGTGGCGTCGCCCTCGTCACCCGTCTGCGACGACACCTTGCCCAGAAGACACTCGACGAGATGGCCCACTGTCATTCGCGACGGAATGGCGTGCGGGTTGACGATAATGTCTGGCGTGATGCCTTCCACGGTGAACGGCATGTCTTCGTGGCGGTACGTCATGCCGATCGTGCCCTTCTGTCCGTGACGCGACGCAAACTTGTCGCCGATCTGCGGGATGCGGATGTTGCGGAACCGCACCTTGGTGAACTTGAAGCCGTCCGCGTTCGTCGTGAGCATCACACTGTCGATGATGCCGTTCTCATGCGAGCGCAGCGCTGTACTCGCATCGCGCTTCTGGTGGCGCTGCTCCAGCGACGAGTCCTCCGACGTCGGCAGCGGCGAAGTCTTGCCGATGATGATGTCGTTGCCACTCACACGCGTGCCTGGCGCCACGAGCCCGTCGGCGTCCAGCTTGTGGTAGCTTCCATGGCGCAGACCGAGGCAGTTCTCACGCGAGGGTTTCTCGAACTCCTCGCAGTTGCTGCCACCGGCACCACCCGCGCCCATGGGGCTCTTGTTGCGCTCCTGGTCTACGTAGCATCGGTAGAACGTCGAGCGGAAGAGACCGCGGTCGATCGCGCTCTGGTTCATAATCAGCGAATCTTCTTGGTTGTAGCCCGTATAGGACGCAATGCCGACGATGGCGTTGATGCCCGACGGCAGCTCACGGAAGTGCAAGTACTCCATCGCACGCGTCGTCACCAGCGGCTTCTGCGGGTAGTTGAGCACGTTCGCCATCGTGTCCATGCGCGCGCGGAAGTTCGAGCAGTAGATGCCCATGGCTTGCTTGCCCATGGCCGACTGGTACGTGTTACGTGGCGACTGGTTGTGATCCGGGAACGGAATGATACTGGCACAAATGCCAAGAATCATCGACGGGTGGATCTCACAGTGCGTGTGCACCTGCGAGCCGGCGCCGACGTCCTTGGGTTCCATCGCAATCATGCACACTTCCTCTTCTTCCGTGTCGATGAGCTCCACCACGCCGTCCGTGAGCAAGTTGTGCCATCTATAGTTGGTAACCTTGTGATTCTGCAGCTTCACAACCTGTTCCTTCTGCAACAAGAGCTGGTTCTCCTCCACGATGAATAGCGGACGACACACGCGACCAGCGTCAGTGTAAATGCGGAGCTCCTTGTTCATCAGATCGCGAATCACCGACACTTCAGCATCAATGTCGACGCAGCGACGCAGCGAACGCAATGTGCGGATCAGCTCGTTTGGCTCACGGTGGACGCCGACCCAGTTGCCATTCACGAAGATCTTGGTCGAGTGCGGAATGATCTGCGGCTTGATCTCTTCCAGGTTCTCCGTCGCCCACTCTTCCAGGAATTCCAGAATCGGCGCCTGTGGAGATCCAACGGAAATGTACGCCATCAGCGCCAAGTTCTTCACGAGACCGACGGCCTGGCCCTCGGGAGTCTCGGCTGGACAGATCATGCCCCAATGCGTGTTGTGCAGCTGACGAGGCTGCGCCTGCTTGCCTTCACGTCCAAGCGGCGTGTTCAAACGACGCAAGTGCGAGAGCGACGACGCGTACGTCAAACGGTTGAGCACCTGGGATACACCGGCCTTCGCAGCAGTCTTCTGCATGCCCCAGTTACCAGTCGCCAGCGAGTAGCGCAGTCCGTTCGTGATCGTGCGCGAGCGAATCGCCAGCGTGAGGTTAAAATCCTTGCCGTTGTCGACGCACTTCTGCAGGAACGTCTTGACGTCCTTCGTCAGCTTCTTGAATAAGATGCGGAACAGACCGCCCAACAGCGGACCAGCGAGATCCAAGCGCTTGTTTCCGTAGTGATCGCGGTCATCTTCGCCAATGCGGCCGAGCGAACACATGAGAAGCTTGTGGACCACGTAGCCGAGGAAGTACGCCTTCTTCGTCTCGTTGTGGTCCTCCACACCGACGTGCGGCAGCATTTCCTTCTGTAGAATGTCCTGCGCGTAGCGAATACGGTCCGCCTTGCTCACGTTGATGGCGCTACCACGACGCCCGATGAAATCCAGCGCGACCTCCTGCTCTTGGATCACAAAGGCTTCTTCCAGTGACGGCTTGAAGCGCTCCATGAGCTCGGCGTCCGAGAAATCGTAGCAAATGTGCTCGAGGATCTCGCGATCCGCCACGAAGCCGAGCGCGCGGAAGATGATCACGACGGGGATGTCTTGACGAATGTACGGGATGACAGCGCGGATCTGGTTGCCCGTGATCGCGCTCTTGCCGCCGCTGCGCTGATACATCTGCACGTACATCGTACTGGTCGGACGCACGCCGTGCTCGACATGGGAGCGCGTCTCGCAGACCCAACTGTACTTGGACGCGCCGGTCTTGCGGAAGCAGTACACGTGGTTGTTACTCATGCGCTCCTGGGCGATGAGCACCTTTTCACTGCCGTTGATAATGAAGTAGCCGCCCTGGTCGTACACGCACTCATTCAGCTCCGTGAGCTCCTTGTCAGTCTTGTCCGTGAGCACGCAGTACTGTGAGCGCAGCATGATCGGCACCATGCCAATGAACTCCTTGGGCGTCTCCACTTGGTCATATGGCTCCATGTCCTCCAAGTTGGCCGGTCCGCTCGCCGGCGCCTGGTACTTCTGGCAGACCACGTCCACGTAGAGCGGCGCGGCGTAGGTCAGGTTTCGCAGTCGCGCCTCGTGCGGGAACATGACCGACGTGGAGCCGTCAGCCTCCGTCATCGTGGGCTTGGAGAGGTAGATTTGGCCAAACGAGATGTTGTAGATCGTGTCCGTGTTGGCCTTGTTCTGGCCGGGCGCGTATTGCGGCTCCGGGTTGATGCGGATCGAGCGCGAGTCGTCCACGAGCTCCTGCATCGTGTTCTGAATGAACTCGTCGAACGAGTCGAGCTGCTGGCGCACAAGCCCCTTCTCCTCAAAGTAGCTGCTGATGACGGCCCAGGCGTCCTCCTGCGACACGCTGGCGCCCGGCAGCAGGCCCATGCCATGCTCGTCCTGCTCCGTGTCGCTCTCGATCGGATTCTCCCAGCCCATAGTTGGCTGTGTTGTGTTGGCTCTGGTTTCCCTTTTCTACCGTCTCGTCGCCACACAAAGCGCCACGAGAGAGCAAAACCAAAAGTGAGCGAGAGGGGGGCTCTGGCGCGGGCGAAAGGATTTTTGTATGAGAGTTTGTATGCTGGCGTTTGAGCGGGACAGAGTGATGGTCAAGTAGATACTGACACCTCGTTTGAGTGATGAGAAGAGTGACCAAAATACATGATGTGGGCCACACCACTCGGTGCGGTTTGTGACAACAGCAAGCATTATTCCCAAAGGAACGCAAGCAGCGAGCAAGCGACGATGCCGACCGAGTGCCTCACGTGCAAGCCGGGCGACGCGACCCACCACCAGAGCGCCGTCGCAAGCACAGGCTGTGAGAACACGTACCAGCTGGTAGACGAGTGCATGAAGGCGCACAACGGCCGCGTGTCGGCCTGCAAGGCCGAGTGGGAGCTCTTCCGCAAGTGCCACGAGCGCGGCAAGGACGCCGCCGCGCAGGCGAGCCGGGCGCCGCAGCGCGGCTAACAGGCGCTCAATAGAGAAGATAAAGTCCAGCGACTACCTCTTGTCTCTTTGTGTGTGTGTTCTCCTCTTATGTGTGCAAAATCTTCATTCAAATGCTTTATTTCTTCTTTCTCCGTCGTCTTCGCTATTCGTCAACATTCCTTCGTCACTTCTACAAACACGCTTAGCACTCTATTCATCTTCACCTCCGGCCTGGCGTCAGCCGCGCGTGTCCTCCTTGGGGTGCAGGAGACTGCGTCGTGACACGGGCGACGCATACGGCGAGATGTCGTCGTCGTCCTCCTCCGCATCGTCCTCCTCGTCGCTTAGGAAGCGCTTGCGCTGGTCCTCGCCATCCACCTCGTCCACCGGGTACGAGTTCTTGGGCGAGTCGATCGAGTCGACGCGGTTCATGCGTCGGTTCATCTGCAGCAGCGATCGCGGCGAGAGCATGCCGTGCGCAAGCTCGTACAGCTCGGCGTTCGTGAGCGAGTTGCGCATGTCACTACTCACGCCGTGGATCACAGTGGGGGCAGTGGCGCCGCTGGCAGCCCCCGAGAAGCTGCCAAAGTTGCCCAGCTCGCGGGGGTTGCTGATCGACAGTCGAAACAGATTCGCCGGCTCCTTCTCGGCCTGTAGCCCGCCGGCCGCCTGGAAGCACGCGCGGCAGTGGCGCACGGGCGTGAGCAGCCCCACCTCCGGAATCGACATGCGCTGCTCCGTGCACTTGGCGCACATCCACTTGCCGCAACGCTTGCACGAGTGCGGCCGGCGGAAGAGCTTGAACGGCGCCTGGCACGATGGATCCTGGCAGTTGTGCACCGTCTTCTTGTCCGGCTTCTTCTTGAGCTTGAGCGCCAGGTGCGAGTAGTCGGCGCACAGCTGGTGAATCGTCAACGCCGCGCTGCTCAGCACGTCCTTCCACAGGTCGCGATCTTCGAGCTTCGTCACGCTGAAGTGCATCTCGCGCGTCGGGCTCTGGCCTGCACCCGTCTGGTGGTGGTCGTACGCCGTGATGTACAGTCCGTGGTGGCCCACAGACGTGTGACTCTCGTCGTGGCCGTGCGTGTACCTCGTCTTGACCGAAAGCGGCACGATCCACTTCCACTTGATGCGGTGGCGCTCATCCACCTCGCTCGGATAAAAGTACCAGAGCTTGTACGACACGTACTCGTACACCATGAGCGCCTTCTGCCAGTCGCGACCGCCGTGGCGCTCCTTAAACAGGTATCCGAACGCGCAGCCGTCGCCGAGCAGGAACGATGACCCAAAACCGTGCGCCGTCGAGTAACTCGGACGGCTGATCTGGTTGATGATATCCTCCTGGAACGCTGGCTGCGAGGGGGCGACCAACAATCCGGTTCTCGCACCATTTGCGCCTTTGGGTGGCGAGGGAATCGCAGTGATGCAGAACGACGGGTCCTTCGCGACCAGCGCCTCCGTGGCTGTCAGCAGACGCTGCCACGCTGGGTCCCCTTTAAGAATCGCCTGAATGCGCTCTTGGCTTCGCGTCTTCGGACTCTTGTAGCACAGTTTGATGGACTCCATCAGCATCTTCAGATTCGACAGAGTGTCTGTACCCGCCAGCGCACCGCCAATCTTGACCGAATTCTGCTGTCCGTCCGTACCGATGAACGCATCCGTAAGCAGAGGCAGTAGTCGGGCGTCTGGCCCGTCAGAGAGCAGCAGCTTCTCGATGATCGGACACTTTCTCGACCGCTTGTTCTTGAAATCGCCAAAGCAGAACACAATCATCTTGGTGATCTCGCCGAGGAGCAGGTTCCACATCGGATACTTCTCGTAGCACGTGAGCAGAATGTCTATGACTTGCGCAGACACAAACATGCGGTCCAGGCGCTTTGACTCGTTCATCAGCACTGCATTCAGACACTTGATGACCGAGCACAGGTGGTATCCAGAGGCTTTTCTCGTCCCGTGAGCAATCACTTGCTTCAGGTAGATCATCAGATCGTGGCCCTTGCGCTCCATGCATGTGATGAGGCACTCGCGCAAGCGGCGGTATTCGCGAACATTGCTGCGCCAGTCGTCGCTGCAGAATATCTCCAGCTCGTTCAGGTCGCCGCTGATCACTTCCTGCAGCATCTTAATCCATTGCTGCTTCTCTTCTTCAGACGACGCAGCAAAGTACTCCACAGACTTTTCGTACTCAACTTCTTCCTTGTGGTGCGACTTCGGCACGAGGTCACCGTACATACCCAGACTGGACCCCATGGCAGAGGTCAATTTGTGCTCCACGACCTTCTTCTTCTTCACAGTCACAGTGAAGCCAAAGTTGTGCCAGTTGCTGCTTTCCGCAGAGTCGATCTCGTCCAGCGTGATAACTGTCTGGTTGCCTTGGTTCGGCGTGAATCCAGTGTCGATCGCACCCGCTCTCGAGTTTTTCTCCTCGCGCAGAGACGTGACGCGAAGCCCCATCATGCAGTTCACGCTCACTTGGCACGCCTGCACCTCGTTCTTGAGCTTTTTCTTCGTAAATAGCTTTCCCGTTCGCATCAAGTGCGTCGAGCACAGGAAATTCAGGCAATCAATGCCGACGGCAGCGACGCTGCTGTTGGGCGAGCCGCTGCGGTTCGCTGGTCCATCCGTGAAATCCACCGTCTCCGTGAGCTCAAACAAATGCGTGAGCATCGCTGTGCACGTGGGACGAGGGTGACCCTGAGACAGCAGCGTCAGCGACTTGAGCGACGCAGGCGTTCCTTGTCGCGCCTGCTTCGCTGAGTTGGGCGTACTCCAGAACGTCAGCTCCTTGATCATCTGGACGAAGAGCTGCTCGAGCGCTTTCTGGTGGTTCTGCATGAACAAATGGATCAGTCGGCGCACTTTTCTCGACGTGTACTTGCGCAGCGACGAGTTCGCCATCTCTCGCGACGCGCCACAGATCGACACGTACTCGTCCTGGCCCGTGACCTTGTCGAGCGGGATCGTCTTCGCCGAGATGGCGACGCCGCGCGCTGTCAGGTACGGCGCGTGGATCACCTCGCGCAACAGCAGGAACGTGTTTTCGATGCAGTCGCGCTCAAAGACTGTGCGCGGCGGCGCAAACGTGACGAGCTTCTGGATCATTTTGTGCAGCATCTTTGTCGAAAAGAGCGCTTCAATCGCCGCGTCCGAGTGGTCAGAGTACACGAGATGCAGTAGCAGCGTGCGGATGTCGTCGTGGCCAATGTTCGAGAGCAGCAAGTCCACGTAGCCCGGGTGGTCAGCCAAGAAGTGCAGGATGCACCCTCCTTTCTGTACTCGCACGGCGTAGTAGCGGAGGATTTGCGACGCGAAGTTTGCTGACTCGGCGCTGAAGATGCCAAACGTAGCCATTTCGCGGACCGCAGGCAAGAGCACCGTCTCGCAATTCGACTCCAAGTCATTTTCAGTGTTGTCGTTGACACTAGCGTTGCCATTATTCGATTCGAGTGGCTTTGCATCGTTGGTGGTTTTGTTTTTCACCAGTTCGCTTGCACCATTCACACTCTCACGTGGACTGTCTTCCTTGGTCGACTCGCGCGCTGACGATGGCGACTTTGCCTGCTCTTCATTGTCGCTATCGTGGTCAGAGTCGCCAGTGGTGTCGTTCGGATCCGCAGCCGCGCTTTCGATGACGCTCTGCTTGAGCGACTGCGCGCCGTTGATCTCGATATCTTTCACTTCAACGCGCAGGATTTCCTCCAGCTCGGCGACCGACGCGCGTCTCTCCGCGCGCTTCTTCTTGAGCGAGCTCTCCGAGTAGAGTCCGTCGGCTTCGCGCTGCAGCATGTCGAACGCCGTGTCCCAGAAGCTGCCGCAGCGGTGGTCGTCGTCCGCGCACGTGACGAGACTGCTGCCGGCGCCGCCGACGACGATGAAGGCGGTCGCGATCGAGCGCGTGTGGTGGCTCTTGGTCGGGTCGAGCGCGATCTGGATGAGCTCGAGCGTCTTCTCGCGCGCAAAGAGGATCGAGCGCAGGCGGCTCGTCATGCGCTTGAAGAGCAGCTCGAGCATGTCCATCGTGAACGACTCGTTGAGCAGCTCGACGAGCGGGTACTTGCCGCCCATGACGCCATCGACGAACGTCTCGATGCTCGCGCGCAGTAGCTCGGCGTCCTTCTTCTTCGCCTCGAGGCTCCCGAACTGCTGGTGCTTTGGCGACAGCGGCATCGTGCAGCGCGATGCAGAGAAGAATGAGAACGGACAGGCGGGTGGGTGGGCGGTTCAGAGTGTGAGGAGCTGAGCACCGGAACACGAGTGAGAGTCAGGTGGGACGGGATGATGGCGCGTGATGACCTCCACGTGAGGGGCGCGTTTCTCTCTCGCTCCTTCAACTGAGTCAGTGTTCTGGGGCGCGTCGGTCTTCCAGCAATGAAAATGGGGTGGCGGGGCTTTTTTGGTCTTCCACGTGAAGGAAGAACAGCAACCAGTGATGTGGCTCAAATAGAAGACCTCTCTCTGATCAAGAAGACCTGCGAGAATGGATATTCGAAAAAGCCACCCACCAAAAAAGGTACCACCGAACAGGACAGAACCAGATCAATTTTGGACAAATGCTACTGACAACGAATTTGTGTGAGAGAATTTACTGTATCCAGAATCTGAGCGTGGACCACTGGTTACGTTACGTTGAAGTTGCCCTGTTAAGGGTTACAATTTCGCTTTCGCATGTGTGGCAAGCTGTTCAACAACGGCAGCTCGATAGGCTGCTATTATTGGTGGCGACAGCAGCAGCACCGGCATCGTGGGCTCTTGTCGTATTGGTCTCCATAGTGGCAATTGCGATTGACAAGCAACAGCAGATGAAGATACATTACTTTGCCTGCATGGAGGAGTAATCAGGCACCGCTGGTTGACGCCGACGAGCACTGAATCACCGGAATGACGACAATGTGCAATCCCGGTGTCGCGGCTGAGCTTGCGTTATGTACAGTGACAGTGAGCGCATACTACGCGTCCAAAGCTTAGTCAATCTCAGTTCCACCTATTCAGCAATACACAAGCGATAAGCACAACGTCATTGATATGTCCCCAGTGCGATCACCTCGGCTATTTATAGAAATGGGGGATCACGGAAACGACACGGTGCCACTGCGCAATCTTCACAACCACAAGACGCAACACCATGGGCAACATTTGCCATGCGGGAGCCGTGGAGATGCGGACGCCACCACCGCCATCCGAGACGCAGCCCAAGAAGCCGCTGACGTTCGGGAAGGACCCGAATCTCAAGCGCGAGGACTTTGTGTTTTCCAACATCAAAAACGAACCATCGTCCGTGCTGATGAAGCTACCCGGGACCATTAACGGCCAGCAGTTCATCGTCGAGGACTGTCACGACTGCGATATATTTCTAATGGACAACTGCACGTCCGTGCAGATCGACGAGTGCGTCAACTGCCGCATCCTCGTGGGCCCGTGCCAAGCGAGTCTGTTTCTAAGAAACTGCAAGCAGTGCACGGTCATCTGCGCGGTTCAGCAGTTCCGCACACGCGACTGCGTGGATGTGGACGTGTACTTGTACAGCGCGACCGGTACGATACTGCTGTCCATGGCCTTCTACTGCTTGTGGAACGAGACTGATGGTATGTTTTCTTATATATGGGCAGAGCCCATTATTGAGACGTCGACGCGCTTGCGCTTTGGCTGCTTCCCGCTGACATACTTCTCGCTGCAGCAGCAGTTCGACAAAGCAAAGTTCTCCGTCTGGAACAACAAGTGGAGCGAGGTCTGTTCTCTCTTAGATTGGTCTATGAGCAGCGCTGTGTTTGTGGATTTGACTCAAACTGACTTACATGTGCGTGAACCAATTTCCGCAGATCTACAATTTCAACCCAGACCACGGCTCGTGGAAGCCGCTGCCAATGCAATCGAACGTGTCTTCACTTGCATTCGCGCTTCAGAAACAAGACAATGGAGAACAAGGCTCGCTGTGGAAGTTGCCAGTCACGACGGCACAATCTGTTGGTTTGAGCGTTGCTCTTGAGCAACTGGTTGTGCCGCTGTCATGTGGGGTTTGCGCGAGCAAAGCCGACGAGCCGACGCTTGTGGTTTGCTTCATCCTGGTATGTTTCTATACAAGATCTGTAGGGGTTGTATTTTATCGCTGACATGCTTGTTCATGTGCACTTGCGGTTGTTGCCCAGCCCAACCAGCAGCTCATGCTCGATTTCGTCACCGCGATGGTTACCAAGCGATCCGAGTCGAATGGAACCACGCAACTGATTCGAACCTGCCAGCTGAAACTCACAGCCGACCAAGCCAAGGTCCTTTTCATCAAGGACAAGGGGCAGCAGTGCGTCCAGGTGCGAACCATTTTTCTATCGAAAACCAACATGAAAAGACACTCGTGGCTGCGTTGCTCACATAAATATGTTCATCACACAGAAAGCTGCCGAGGCGACCAAGGACACTGCTGGGTCGGTGGTGATGGACTTTCAAGGGCGCGAGTGCTACAACAACGCATTGAGTGTGCTCGAAAACGAGAAATTCTGCGCCTTGGTGCCCACCAGTTCAGTTTGCCTCTCTTCGGACGACGCTGATGCACGGTACGAAAGACAAGGCGACTATGGATAAGTGAGTTCCTTTGACGATGTAAGCACTAACCAGATGCTCTTCCTTTGTTGCGTGGCAGACGCATGCGCGAGCTCGTCTTTCAAGAATGGAAGCCCAAGGTCTGAAGAGCTCCGGCACAAATGAGCCATTCGGATGTTCTTGTACAGGAAGATTCAACTGGTGACGATGTTCTTATGCCAAGAAGAAACGGGTATTTTCTTGCAAAATTGATTCTAAAACATATGATACAGTTTAGGCTGAACTGCTGGAATTAGTTCCAACCGAACGCCGTTGAGCTAAAAAATATTTCTGCAAAAACAAAGCATTTTTCTTGTTTGCTATGTGAGACTTTTGTCGCAAATTGACATTCCAAGAAATTGAGCTCACAAAGCCGAGAAAAGATGCCAACAACGACGAGCCTGTCGCCGACCAAGCGCCCGCGCGACGAGAGCGACGACGCTGCCGCGCACAATAGCCACGCTAACAACAGCAGCCCATCGGACCCAGCGGCCGAGAACGACGACCGCTCCAAGCGCTTGCGCCGCACGCGCTGGGAAGAGAATGAGGACGAGAACGGCACCAGTGCGGCGTCCAAGCCACCAGTGGTGACAGCGGCGACTGCGAAAGGTAGGACTCTTTTACACGTAGCAGAGCTCATTGGGCTCTGTTATATATGTGCTTGGATGAGAGACTAATGCCTAGTGTGTCCGTTGTTTTTACTGCTGGTTGTGAGCAGAGAAGCTGAGCGAGATCGTCGCGCGGCTCTCGAGTGTTGTCAAGGAGAAGTCCACGCCCCAGCAGCTCCTGCAGGCGTCAATGGTACGCACAGTGTGCATGTATACAGTGTGTGTATAGTGTATGTGTATGCTTGCGTGTCCCGTACATGTGTTGTGCTGCGTGTATACACCCCCACAACTGCCGCTGGATGCACGCCATGACCGTCTTTTCTCACTGCACATCCGCCATTTGGCCCCACGATTTGGGCTCTTTGATGCATGTCCACCAACGTGTGTATTTGTTGGTTACCCTCTGTGTGTCTGTTATGTGTGTGCTATCTGCTACTGTGTATGTTGTGTCCGCTATGTGTTGTGCCATCTAGTTTATCCGTCGTCTGCACTGTTGTAGGGCTTTGGCGCGCCGATCGACGCCGAGACCGCGAAGGCGCGCGCGCTCGCCAAGGCGAGTATACTGTCGCTGAGTCTGCCAGTCACCCAGGTCTCGCCGAACGACCTCGCGCGCCGCTTGTACATTGGGAATCTGTACTACGAGCTCAAGGAAGAGGACATCCGCAACACGTTCGCCCCCTTCGGCGTACTCAAGTCCATTGATCTCTCGCTCGAGCCAGGGTACGTTATGTTGTTACTTGCTGCTCTGTTACAAACCGAATGGGATATCACTGACTGTTTATTATCTGTGTTGATATCACCAGACACGCTCGATCCAAGGGCTTTTGCTTCCTGGAATACGAAGGTACGCACCATTTTGAAGCTGATGGACAAGTGTATAGCTCTCCTGATCCCTTTGTCGTCCATCGATGTACCTAACACTGTTATATGTTATGCTTGCTGTTTGTAGATATCTTGGCTGCTGAGAGCGCTGTGCAGCTCCTGAATGGCTCGCACTTGGCCAATCGCGCGATCAAGGTACGTGTGAGCGGGCTCAGCTGGGAATCGAGAGATCGCACATATACGAGCTGTGACCTGACAATGTTGTGTGCTGGATGGTGTCGTGCAGGTTGGTCGTCCGCACCGTGGCAGCTCGAATCCTGGCGACATGAGCATCGGCCAGCAAGCCATCAAGGAGTGAGTGTTACTAACAGAACCGCATTGCCGTAGGCAGTGGTGGGCTAACATGGAGTTGTGTGTGTGTTTGCTGATCGTTCTTCAGCATTACAACGAACTGCGTCTACGTTGGCAACGTCCGTGTGGAGCTCAACAGCCACCACTTGGAGGTACGCAGCTGCTGTTTGTGTGTCTTTGTGAATGGTAGAAATATTTGGTGATCTAATGCGTGTTGTTTGTTGTATTACAGAGCATCTTTTCGCCGTTCGGAGTGATCCGCGCGTGCGTGATGGCGGCGATTTCCCCACTGGAGTCGGGTGTACACCGCGGCTACGGCTTCCTCGAGTTCACAGAAGACAGCGCCGCGCTGAGTGCGATCCAGCACATGAACGGCTTTGAGCTCGCTGGCCAGAATCTGCGCGTGGGCAAAGCCAGCACTGCGGCGATCCCCATTAACCTCGCGACGAGCTCCGACAAGGTTGTGCGTGACGCAAATGGAGAGATCAGCTCTGGTGGCATGGGCGGCGGCGGCGGCGCTGCGCCCAAGAAGGTGGCGTCGTTCGACGAGGACGACGTGGAGGGCGTGAAGGACGAGGTCGAGCCTGGAAAGGAGAAACGCTGCCTCTGTCTGCTCAACATGGTCGGCCAGGGCGAAGTCGACGAGGAGCTGGAGGACGAAGTCCGCGAAGAGTGCAGCCGCTTTGGCTCGGTGCAGACCGTGGATATCCAGGAAATGGAGGACCACGTGCGCGTGTTCGTGCTCTTCTTCGACGAGGGGTCGGCGCTTAAGGCCCAGCAGGCGCTGCACGGCCGCTTCTTTGGCGGGAACCAGGTGCAGGCGCACTTTTACCCAGTTGAGGAGATGGAGGCCAAGCGTTACCGGAGTGCGTTCTTGTAAGCAAATGCAAACGGTGGTGCTGTATTCACATTGATAGTCGAGTGGCTATGGTTTTATAGCACTTTGCTGTAATGATCGTGAGTTGTGAATGAATGAAAATGAATTGCACTTGACGCTCTGAATGTACCGTGAAGCAGCAATCGCTGTGTCCAAGCCGTAATGCCTTTGCCGCACGCTGCGTGTTGTCCACGGTGGTGTATTCGCTTCAGTCTCCGCGATGGGTCTTGGCCAACTCGAGGATAAATTTGCCTTCCTTGTACTTCTGGGTCGGGTCTTCGGCTTCCTCCTACCAAAACAACAGCAGCAACAACAAACGCTCAGTACCAACACCTGACCACACGAATGGACACTGCGCACTTGTAAAGCACCACTGACGTATTTCCAGCCAACGGGGCTCCAGCACGTGTTGCAGTAGAGGTCGGCGACCACGTGCAGTCCGGTCATCAGCGTCCGCTCCTCTGGCGGGCCGGTGGTCACATTCACACTACACGATACAGTTATATCCGTTGGGTGATAAGCTCATGCTAGTACAGCATCACAAAGCATGCGGCATGGGCTTACGCTGTCTCAAAGAGGTACGCCTTGCCGCTGCGGCCTTGGAAGTTCTGTCGAGAACAACAGCACCAAGAGCACCAATTGAGCAACACATGTCATAATAAATCATACAATAAGACAGTAACAGCTACAGGACGAGCCTTGGAGATGATCTCCTCTGCGCACGAGAGCTGCGTCTTGCACTGGCGGCAGCTGAAGACCTTGGCGCTGTCCACATACACGCGGAAGACCTTGCCCATGCTGCTTCAATTGCGAGTTTGCGATCTGATTCTGCAAGGATGAGCCGCCAGCTCACCTTGCTTTGGTACGAAATGCACCGTGTTTAGGAAAATATTTATAGTAGTTTTGGGTTTTGGGTTTACAGTTTTGGGCGGGCGATTCAAAAACTCATGTGGAAGGAAGGGAAAGGGGAAGGTCGTTTTCACTTGGTTTCAGTATGCCAGACGTTCGAATTTGAAAATAAATCAACGCTTGATTGTGTGCAACACGTCGCCCCTCCCCCACTCAACGAGCCCTACCATTCAATTTCCCGTCCGGGTAATCCCTCCTGGAAGCAGACTCAGCCCAACTAGCACCGGATCCGCGCCCAAACTCGCTGTTTGTATCGCAAAGGAAAAGACTGCGAATTGGCTCGGAGCAGCGGATCCAGCACCTTCCTCTACGCGCTTAAGTATGGAGAACGTACAGCCCACGCGCGCAGGACGCGCCACCGCATCCACATCATCAACCACATCATCCGCGACCAGCACCGGAGCGGCGCCCGCCGGGGGCGTCGGCATCGCCAAGGCGCTCTCGGCGCTCGACGCCGCGCGCGAGACCCGCAAGCGCAAGCGTGGCGCGCTCCAGGACATCAGCAACAACAGCGCTATTGGCAACAAGAGGGTGCCCGCGACGCTCGGCGGGAAGGCCGGCGGCAGTGCGCATGCCGCCGTAGTCAAGAAGCCGCTCGCAGCCGCGGCGTCCACGAGTTCTATCAGCGTCGTCACGTCGACGAACCGCCTGCGAGCCGTGAATCAGTCGACGGCTTTTTCTGCATCCAGTAAAATCCCAGTGCGAACCAGCAGCGGACCCAAGAGTGGCGCATCATCCTCTTCGTCTTCGACGAGCCTCGCAGCGAGTGGGAAGCGACAGAGCTCCGTGGCGCTGAAGAAAATCGACGCGATCACGAAGCGAAGGAAACCGGAAGGCGACGAGAACCAGCCGCATGTGTCCCACAAAGTGCAGACGAGCATGCTCTCGTTCCAGACCAGCTCGGGGGCGTCGACTGCGAGCATGCGCTCGAGCCAGAACTCTACGACAACAGCGGACCACAAGAGCAGCAGCGCTGCGTTATTGAAAAAGGTACTGCCTGCCATTATTGACTCTATTGCTATTCACTGCGAGAAAACAGCGTGTACTGACCGAGCTACTGTGTTATGTTAGCTTTCTACAGGCAGCTCCCAGTCGGAGGCGATCCACATTGAATGCAATGAAGACATGGAGAGCGACGGCATGCACGACGACGACGACGAACCACATGTACAGAAACAACAGATTGTCAGCGTACCAGCACCAGTCAGCAGCCACGTGCCTCGGCCGTACACTTTCACTTATGACCACAAGGGTGCGCCAGCGTGTCCCGGCTTGCTACCTCTCTTTAAACTGAACCATTGACTGACTGGAAATTGTTTGTTTGTTTTGTTTTTACAGAGTCGGGCTTTGATGAGCGCACGTACAGCGCTCTGGTTTTAGACATTGACGCGCTGACGACGCCGAACGGCACTAGTTCGTGTGCGAAACTCGCCCGTGAGCTGGACACATTTTACCGCAAGCACGAGGAAAAATATTTGCCAGAATCGACGTACATCGGCACCTACCAGACCGACATCAACGAAAAAATGCGCACGATCCTCGTCGACTGGCTGGTCGAAGTCGGTGAAGAGTACGATCTCGACTCCCAGACCTTCCACAAGGCGGTGCGTTATCTCCTCTATTTAGGAAGGCTGCTTGGGTTTTGATGATTAACGTTGTTGAGGTTGTCTATTGTTTTTTATTTGTTCAGGTCAACCTCGTCGACCGATGCCTAACGAAGTTCAAGATTAACCGCAAGCAATTCCAGTTGCTCGGATGCGCGTGCATGATGATTGCAGCCAAGTTCGAAGAGGTGTACGGCCCGAACGTCGAGGAGTTTGTGTACATCTCGGACCAGACGTACACCGCAGAGGAGGTTGGTGCTTTGATCGTAATGGATGCAGCTGCTTGCTATTGCTTTATTGTTGATTCTAATTGTTTGTTCTGTTATTCATTCAGATGCTGGAAATGGAGAGCAAGGTCCTCCAGGCGCTCGAGTACCGCATCGCGTCGACGACGTGCTACGGATTCATCCGCCGATACATTACTGCTGGCTGCAAGAGCGACAAGCAGGGCTCGTTGGTCATGGTGAGAGAACCTGCAACTGACTGAACTGCAGCTACGCGTATGGCTTGTATTAATATCTGACCATGGTTTATCTCTGTGTGCTGTAGTATCTGTGCGACTTCGCGATGCTGTACTACCACATGCTCAAGTACCGCCCGTCGCTGATCGCCGCGTCCGCTGTGTACCTTTCGCGCTTTATGAGCGGAGAGAAAGAGCCGTGGACGCCGACGCTGCACCACTATTCGAAGTACAATCCGTGGGACTTGCAGTGCTGCGTCCTCGAGCTCTGCCGCCTCCACAAACTCGAGAACGAGGTCGTTGGAACCCAGCGCGACAAGGCGAAGGCGGTGAGCGAAAAGTACTTGGCCGATAAGTTCCACGGCGTGAGCTCGATCCCGTCGCCGAACGAGATGGAGCTCGAGAAGTCGTTCTTCCAGTACGATCCGCGACCAGCGTCTTCGCGAAGCAGCACCAGCAGCACTAGCAGTTAGTTCCGTAGCCGTCCAGATAGTCTCCGTACCAGTAATAAGTAATAGACCTTCCTTGAATATCAATCGTCGTGCTCATGCCTTCACATAATTCTTAAGAGCTCATGGACACATTCCTCCATTTTCACCACCGACAAACTCACAGATTCCAAAGTCTTTCAGACGACAAAAAATCGAATTTGTCAGACTACCAATTGTGACAGAAATGTGGAGCGCGCCACATTTGATTTTGTGATTGTGGGCCGCGCTTGACAGAGCCAATCGTCTCGTCGCTGTTTGACGTGGGTGCGATTCTGAACCAACCAACGCCCTTTGGTTATCTTCGAGTTGACCAGCGAGCGAGTGTTGCGATTTGCGAGTTTCGGCTCTCATAAAAGGAAGCACAATCGAGAACGAGCGATGTGCCAAGCTGTCTGTCTGGTGTGTGTGAAGAGCTTACCGTTTGGAGCTCATCTAATCAAAACAAAACTATTTGTTTGCCTGAGAAAGAACGAGAGAAGATTCTGGAAGGTTACTTAACCGATTCTCCCTGGGTTTAGTGGCGCAACGTACGACATCTCACAAACCAGTTTTAGTTTTAAACAGGTCGAGTGTGTGTGTGTTGCCCACTAGATATTGATTGTAATATAGAGATTCTAAATTTGTTCTTTGTTTTAAACAGATGATGTTGCTCTGAGATTTTACTCCGTAATCCCAAACAAAAATATATTATTTGAATCGAATTATGTTTCTTTTTGATTTGTACGGTACAGTAAGTTTAGTATACCTGTACCAAGCACATATACCTATATATGTAGCATAAAAATTGTTCTAGTAATTATAATGTATTAAAATGAAACCTGTTAAAAAAGGAGGTGAGGATCCTAAAGCATAATACTGATTAGCAAAGACGATAATGCAAATATCCGCCGGCCAGCCACCCGCTCCAAACTCCCTCCCCTTCGCTTGCTTTTCCTTCCTTCCTTCCTCGACGGCTCGCGACCCAATTCTGGAAACTCAAAGCGCCCCACACGCCCAGCAGTTGTAAGCTTCGCGCAGTTCCTCCGCCCGCTTCATCCACCACTTCCCCACCAGTTCTCTCTCTACCAACATGTTCGGCGGCGGCTTTGAGAGTTTCTTCGGCGGCGGCTTCGAAGGCCATGGCCACGGCGCCCCGCAGAAGGCGGTGGACAACGACAAGTACTACGAGTCGCTTGGCGTGGCCAAGACCGCGACGGCCGCGGAGATCAAGAAGGCGTACCGCAAGCTCGCGCTCAAGAACCACCCGGACAAGGGCGGCGACCCGGAGCTGGTGCGTTATTTGGCCTGTTGTGAATGGATGTTGCTACTGATACGAGTGTGGATCGCATGGCGTTATGGCCTGCATCCATTGTGGCGTGTGTGTGTTGTGGGGAACATTGTATGGAGTATGGTGCTGACATCCCCCTTCCTTTATTGTGTGTGGCCTAACAGTTCAAGACCATCACGGTCGCCTACGAAGTGCTCTCGGACCCAGAAAAGAGAGAGCTCTATGACCAAGTAGGTACCCCATTGACTCGCGCTATCTATCCGACTGGATATCAACAATTGTATTGAGATTTCTTTTTCTTTTCTATCTAATGTAACAGTATGGCGAGGAAGGTCTCCAGCAGGGCGGCGGCGGCGGCGACCCGAGCGACCTATTCTCGCAGTTCTTCCGCCAAGGCGGCGGCGGCGGCGCTGGCGCTCGTCGTCGCGCGGGCCCACAGAAGGGCGAGGACCTGACGCACCCGCTCAAGGTCTCGCTCGAGGACCTGTACAACGGCAAGACCGTGAAGCTCGCGGTGAACCGCGACGTGCTCTGCTCGCGCTGCGATGGCCGTGGTGGCGCCGAGGGTGCCGAGAAGACCTGTGACACGTGCCAGGGCCGCGGCATGCGCGTGCAGCTGCGCCAGATCGCGCCAGGCATGGTGCAGCAGATGCAGTCGGTGTGCCCCGACTGCCGCGGCCAGGGCAAGAGCATCCGCGAGAGCGACCGCTGCAAGCACTGCAAGGGCAAGAAGGTGACCAAGGAGCGCAAGGTGCTCGAGGTGCACATCGAGAAGGGCATGCGCAACGGCCAGCGCATCACGTTCTCGGGCGAGGCCGATCAGGCCCCGGGCACCGTGCCCGGCGACATTATCTTTGTCGTGCAGGAGAAGGAGCACTCGACGTTCCAGCGCAAGGGCGCAAACCTGATTATGGAGAAGAAGATCAGCCTCGTTGAGGCGCTCTGCGGCTTTGAGATGATGGTCGAGCACCTCGACGGCCGCCACTTACACATCAAGACCCGTCCTGGTGAGATCATCAAGCCGAACCAATTCAAGGCGGTACACGGCGAGGGCATGCCGACCCACGGCAACCCGTTCGTGAAGGGCCAGCTCGTGATCCTCTTCAAGGTGCTGTTCCCAGAGAGCGGCGTGCTCTCTGAAAAGCAGCTCGCGGCGCTAAAGGCCGTGCTCCCGTCGCCGTCGGCGATCCAGCACATTGAGGACTCGGAGGAGTGCTTCTTGGCGGAGTTTGATGCCGAGGCCGCAAAGCAGGAGGCCCAGTCGCGCGAGGCCTACGACTCAGATGAAGAGCGTGGCGGCCAGCGCGTGCAGTGCCAGCAGCAGTAAGCGAGCGCGGCAGCCATCGAGTGAAGGGCCCGTCTGTCGTTTCAATCCAGCAGCTCCAATGAAGCTGGGCGGGGAATGACTGGACGGCAAGACACGCGCACAACCCACACGAGCACACGCAGCTATATCTGGGCACGAGTTTGAGCGAGAGACGAGATCAAGAGAAGAGGCACAAGAGAGTTATGAGAGAGAGAAGGTGGTTTGATTCTACTATACACGTATGTATGCGAGCTCGCCAGGCAAACTTAGAAGACAAGAATGAGAGGAGGACGTTGGCGACTTCATTTGTCTTGGTTGCTTATTATTGGATGTTACCCTGAGCTTGTCTGTTGGTGTTGCAGCCGCGGCGCCTTGGCCAAACTGATGTCTTGTGTTACTAATTGGCTATCGATCTGTCCTTGAGAGCAGTGAACGCGTCCGGCGTGGCGGGCATTTCGCTGCTGGCAGCTTGCTGTTTTGTCAATTATAATAAGCGTGTACTGTACTGTACCTGTATGAGCACGATTGCAGCAAGTGATGCGTGGATGGAAGCAGGCAATGGAGTGTGGCTTGAAGAAGGATTTGTTACGAAACGGCGCAGACAGCAAGCCGTCTGTTGTGAACGACCTCTTCCTTCTTGAGGACAACACTCTTGACATGACTAGCATGGCTGCCGCAGCGGTACCATCTTCATAAAAGTCCACACATTAGACTACAAGACATACTCGAAGTACAAGAAGATAGGATAATAATGGGAAGACAGATGGGAAACCTCAACTGGAAAGCTTTTATTTCGAAGCACACCCGGCCATCGCCTAAGACGCACAGATACCCACAAGCCACTGCATTCCTATTAGCAGCAGCACCTGTGTGAATCTGCACGCCCCCTGTACAGGAAACAGCTTAAGCAAGCGCACGTTCTTCAATCGCTGCAATCCAGTCTTCATCAATTTAACCGGGTCGCAAGAGACGCGGAGTCTCGTCATCAGTCATTCTGCAGAACTACAAAGGCGGCTGGCTTATTCGTCGACGGTGTCGTTCTGGAGGCCCTTGAAAGTGGCCACCTGCACGTGCTGCACGAGCGTGTAGAGCTTCTCCTTGGCGTCCTCGTCGTCGTTACGCTTGCGCGAGAGACGCACGCGCACGCGGAACGGCACATTGCGGACACCCTGGGACCAGATGAACTTGTTGAGCTTCGAGTCGAGGCGGACGTCAGCGGTCTTCATGGTCACCTGCGCGAACTTGCGGATCTCGCTCATGGCGCGCGACGCCTTCTTCTTGAAGGTACTGCATTAGCGAAAACAAACACGAGGGGGATGGTGTCAAGGAAGTCTCCAAGGTGGGAGCTACAGAACAAATTGGTTGCCTTTGATCGTCGCCATTCATATATATACACGCAGAGCGCAAGCATTCGCACACACACACGCATGTTTGCAAATATATAAATGGAAGTTTGTCAAAAAGGATACCGTCCGTGGAGACGCTTGTGGAGGTTGATGGTGTAGTCGCGAGCGACGACATCCGGGGAGCGCTTGGTGGTGCGAGTCTTGGTTTCCTTGACCATGGTTGCTGCTGATTCGGTTTTGCTTGCAGAATGGCGACGGGAGCGCACGCGGCGCGAACGGACCAAGCCGCCGCGATTCAATGGTGCGAACCGAAGGACGCGAACCAATCAAACTCGGACCGCATATTCCCCTGCTTGAAAAATGACAAGCCGAGCCGAGCTGAGCCGACTGTGTGGCAATTGAGATGGTTCCGAATTGGGCTTGCTTCGATGTCGAGCCGAGCCGCTCCAGTAAAACCGTTTGTTGTGTGAAGAAGGCTATCTGCGGATTTGAGGGATTGAAACGGCTATTTACGGTAATAATCTATAAAATACATGTCAATTTTGAGAATACTCAATTTAATGCAGATCTGCTGGGAGATGTGCTGCAAAAAGCATCTACTCTGAGTATCTTTGGAAGCCATTGCGCAGCTGAAGAGGGATGCAACATGAGAAGAGTCCATCTCGGATCTCGCTCTCGTCGTTTGGTTTAAATTCATCAAACGCCAATTTCATGCCTTTTCAATTGATTGACTTGAAAACTGTGCAACACGAGCGTTTCAAGGCAACTAAGGCAAATTGGCAGCTTTGTCTCTCTTGGCTCGCTTGCTTGACTTGCTTCTGTCTGTCTGTCTGTCTGTCTGTCTGTCTGTCTGCTGGTAAAATACCTGATGGGCACACACAAGCCAGCCGCTCACTGGCAAAGCACATGGGCGGGCAACAAACGACGCGACACTCGAAATCCAACAAGTCGTTTTGCGGTGGCCAATCACAATCATAAATGCCGACTTAAGCGAGAGGGGACTGCCAAAATTTGGGTTCACAGCGGGCATAAAACGGCAACTTGTACGAATTGGCACTTTCAGAGAGAGTAAACCGACGCAGAGCACATACAGATAGATATGTACAGCATGGGCTGCTGGAGAGCGGGAAAAGAGCGATCCTCTCCGACGGCAAGTCGTCACAGATGTCTCAAAAACTCTAAAAACTCTATGCTCTTTTTGGTGGTGTTCGTCCATCCAATTTCCATCCGAAACAGCCTGTGTTTGTAACTCAGCATGTAGGGAAACCCAGCTCCTCTACCGCGGGCCCGTCCTACTCTACCGTCCGAGGATCGCAAATGGTTTCTCGCTCGCTCTGCTGGCGCCACCAGAGGCAATGAGGTCATATCGCTTTTTCGCTCCAACCACTCAAGTCGCTTGAGTTCCTCCATCACTTCTCATCAATCTACAATGGGCTGCTCGCAATCGACCGTGAAGGACCAGGTCCACGACACCACCCCTGACGCCGCGCCTGCGGTCGTTGTCGATACCGTCGTCGTCGCTGAGAGCGCGCCAGAGACCGAAGAAGCTGCCGTTGTCGTTGCGACGGAAGAGGTCGTCGCTCCTGTTGAGGAAGCCGCTGCTGCGGTGCCAGTGGAGGAAGCCGCTCCAGTCGAGACACCTGTCGAGGAGGTTGCTGCTGTGGAGCCCGAAGTCGCTGCTCCTGTCGCACCGGTTGAAGAAGCTGTTGTCGCTGTGCCAGTCGAAGAGGTCGCTGTCGTTGATGAAGTGACCGCCGTCGTTGAAAAGGTGGTCGCTGCTCCTGTCGAAGAGGCTGCGCCAGTGCCAGAGGTCGCGGCTGAAATGCCTGCTGCCGTCGTTGAAGTCGCTGTGGTCGAGGAGGTGGCCGTCGAGGCCGAGCCAGAGACCGAAGCCGCGCCTGCCGTTGACGAGACCAAGGCCAGTGGCCTCGTGTTCGTTAGCGCTGGCGTCACTTTTGGCGATAAGAGCGTCGCATTCTACAACTTCAACGCGACGAACGCCGAGGACCCGGCGCAGGACGTCAAGATCTCCAAGCGCTTTAACGACTTCAAGACGCTGCACGCCGAAATCGCGAATATCATGGCGAACGAGGCCAACGTAACGACGGAGCACCAGGACAAGTTCCAGACGTACCCTGCGCTGCCAGCGCTGCCCAAGACGTCGTTCTTCCGCGGCCGCAGCAACAAGAAGCAGACCGAGGACCGCGAGGCACAGTTCCTCAAGATCCTCAACGCGGTCGCTCAGCACCCGATCGCCGCCGAGAGCCAAAAGTTCAAGGCCTTTTTGGCTTAAGTGGTCGCGCCGTGTTTGCAAGAGAGGGGAGCCAAAGTGGAGGAAAGTTGTACATGCGCCTGCGTTTAAAAAAGTGTAGTAGCAGTGGTGAAGAAGAAGCGTCCACGAGTAGCTCGGCAGTCGGATGGAGAATCATTACGGCCGGACAAGGAGCAGTGGCGCGATCTGTGCTTTTATCTCTATCTAAATTAATTTACATTCCATTTTGTTTCATCACCAGTGCTGTTGTTATTTTGCATTTCTTGGTGCAATTTCAGTTGATTTCTGTTGGTAATAGTGTCGCTTCGGCCTCACCGCGTGAAGCTAAACCACCAACTTGTACGAGAACGGAGCTCACTGTAAAATAACAGACATATTTCATTCGCCTCGCTGCGAGGTCTATGTTATCCAAGTACGGCAAGCATGAGCATGAGCATGGACAACCAAGAGCTCCGTGTTCCCCGAACAAGAAAGCTCTTGCCAATCGAAAGCAGTCTTGTGGTTCAGTTCAAAAATTCTGTACCCATTTCCCCATTCACACCAGCCTTTTTTTTGCGGGAGAGACGCGATCGAAAAGTGCCGTTTCACAGACCGCGTCCCATTCAGGTTCACCAAAGTTGCGTTGTTGATGTTCTGCGAAAAAAGGCAACCAGCCAGCCACCTGTGTGCTGAATAGAAAAACGCAAAGTGAATAATACACTGTATGGTGGCTGCACCAGCTGGATCGCGCCTGCCCAATGCGCGCCAGATGGAGGAAAGAGACGCCCGCGAGAGAGGCGAAGAACCGTTCACGCCTTCGTCCCATGCGTCCTTCTCTCCCTCCCTCTTTCTCTATGAACGAGCGAGCGGCTGTGTGGCTCTGGGGGGGGGGGGGGGGGGGGGGGGGGGGGGGGGGGGGGGGGGGGGGG
>JAASFY010000373.1:0-24632 GCA_023334035.1 Globisporangium okanoganense
AGGTACTTTGACTGGCTATCTGAGTTCAGTACTTATGATTGGCTATTTGGTCTCTTTAATAGCCAATAGGGCGGCCGCATGACTGCTGGCTATAACTGTTCCTTAAGTGCACACCAAGTTCGCACGTGCCACATCTGAAGTAGACACTGCAAACTTCCACTAAGTTTGGACTTATAGATGTTGCATAAACAGTAGTTTGGCAGAGTGGTTACTGTGGTGTAACTTACTTCGTGTACCCCGTTACAAGTTGTGATGATGTGGGTCACCAGAAAAACTGGAAGGCGTGTAGTTGTAGCCACTTGTTAGAAGGTGGCAAGGAGTGAGGCTCTTTCAACGGTTGTGAGATCGCACAAACAAACCTCTGATCAATACCTCACACTGTGTACCCTTTATAGTTCGTTTGGATCTGGTTGTTTGGACACTCAGCACTGCTGATTGGTCACTTAACACTATCCAGACTCGCCAAGACAACACTGATGCGGATTTTTCAATCGGTTGCACGTACACACTCGGATGAATATATAAATGCAGGCAAACAAATACGGGTCGGGTTTCTGAGAAACCCGGAATGGACTTAACGCACTCAATCGATACAGGAGAGTCCTTTGACTCCTGCAGAAACCGTGATCGGCTACGGGCTACTTCGGCACCGTAGGATCTCAGGTCAATAGCTATCACTCTTGGTTCTAACTAGACAGGGGAGGCCACTATACAAATGGGACACGGTCGTCTACCTTCCGCACAGCGAGATACCAACTTAGGATACCTTTACTAGGAAGGGGGAGGGCTCTTTTTCTTATCGGGCTTTTTGGCTCTTTTAACACTCTTGGAGACTTTGATCTCTTTTAATATGGAATACCACTGGCTTGATCTTTGCGGACTATTGCCAAGTGATATGTGGGGCTACTATGGAATACTGGGTGTCTGGCGTCACCAGATCCCAGTAAAAAGTGGGAAACTGAGCCTCTTTTTACACTCGCACACACTTGTACACAATACAGGGAGCACACGCACAATACAGAGCACCACTTGATATGCTACATACACTGCCAATACAGGTGTACCTTTGCGTGCGAAGCACGGGGTTCTGGATGCGAAGAGGGCTGCTGGAAGGGGAACTTGTGGAGTTGATGGCAAAAAGGCGACTGTACTGTTTTGAGGAGCTCGCCGCGTGGCGAGCTTCTCACGACCGGGGCACCAACTTAATATTGACTGGTGGATGTACAAACTCTTGACCAAATTGGCCCTACCTACTATGTGGTGTAAACAAAATAGAACGTCCTAACATTACTGGAACCTCTACAAATACCGATACATGCCCGATAAAGAGGGGATATCTAGCTCCGACGGCGACTTGGCGACTTGGCGAATCTTGCCGATCACGAGAAGCTCGATTGCGCCCGAACCTCAAGGGACGTTCCTGAAACCTTCGCTTGCGGTGCAAGTGGCGGTTTCTGGGACTTGGACTTGGTTTCTGGGACTTGGACTTGGCTTCTGAGACTTGGACGTGCAGAAACAGATCTTGAAAACCGGAGGGTACTTCATACAAATTCTCGACCCCGATGACTGCGTTGAGGCACTGACGTTGTGCCTCCGGGACAACCATAGTTTCGTGTACGCCGCTGGCTCGCGACGCAGGGCCAAGATTGGATTGCTCTTCAACGCTCCGCGCCACGTGATCGACGGCGTCTCGAGAAACGACAGCGCCGTGGACAGACCTCGAGCTCAAGTGTACCTCTACTCTCTTTGAGGCCGTCTTGATGACAACGAAATTGTCACCAGCCTCGACATCAAGTACATGTCTTTCTATCAAGTCAAGATCAAAAGCGGCGTTCGAATCCACTATAACATGGAAAACGCGAACTGGTCTCGTGAAAAAGTAAGTGGCCAACTGTGTTGCTTTTTATCCTACATACCCTATCAATCATGACATCAATTAACTGCTTTATGTGTCTATACTGTTGTAGATTATCTTGATCAGATCCAAATACGAATGTAATTGCGTCCTCTTTTACTCGTCTGGGTGGTGCTACCCTCATGTGATCGCTGCACTGAACGTGGACGACGAACTCGATCTTCAGCTTCTTCTGACATCGCTTGCACCTCGTCGCCGTCCGGGGCGTCCACGCAAATCAGGCCCCGCGCTCGTTCACAGATGGTGCGCCGTTCTACGCGGTCCAGAACCTCGAGCACATGTTCATCGCCGGGCCATCGACGCCAATGAACTGGGTGCTTCAAAAGGCCAGCACCCTTCAAGATTCGACAACAGGCGAGGAGAGAGAGCTGATATTCCGCGGCGTTGTCAGTCCGTGGTTCAATGACCACGATGTGTTCAAGTGGAATGTGAGGCTCAACGATGGTGTTGAAGAAGTGTTCGGCTGCGAAGAGCTCGCTCAGTGTGTTCGCGACGCATCCAGAAACGGCATCGACCCTCAAGGCCGTCGCTAGGTATGCCGCTCATGTGTCTATTTGTATGCATCGCACTCATCATTGCTTGTGTGCGAATGGCATGATCTAGTTGTTCGCTTTCACTGATACGCCATAGCCTCGCGCCAGCACGCTCCGACCTAGTTCGACCGAAAACACGCTAGCATATTGGACACCACGACAACCAGAACAGCTTTGCATATTTGAATGATCATGTATAACTAATTTGCTCGCATGCATGTCATTCACATCTAAAGCCCACTTAATATCCTTTTCTATCTTGACAAATTTCAGCCCTTTTGTCTACCATGACCTCATGGCACTTACCAAAAAAGTGGCAGCGCTTCTGCACTCCTATCAGGCCAAGCGAGGGTGCTAAGAATGAGCTTGTGCAGCAGTGGTCACGTGCTGTTGCTGCTGCTGCTCCTGACATGTGACATACAGCCACACACTAGTCAGTACAGCTCCAAGGAGGCAGAGATACTCGCGTGAGCTCATGGCACTTACGAGCAGCAGCGCTTGCAGTATTGACGATGATCTGGAAACTGTGAAGTGCGACAGGATGCGAGGTGATCTCTCATAGGTGCGATTCAATAAAGTACGAGAGCGATTTGCATTCGATAAAGTACGAGTGGGCTTGTCCAGTTGAAAAATGCTCTTTTCTCATTCGAATGAGCTTTGGCGTGCGCCTTTTCATGCATGGTCACTACAGCCTGCTCTTTTTTTCACGCTCGCCACCATCACTGCTTTAATTTGTCTGAATTCTGACAGATGCTTTTTTTCATCCTGGGTGATCATTTTAAATGTTGTTCCAATCAACAACGTCCGCCAAGCAGCTCCTGCTGCTCGTCAAATGCCGCCTTGTTTGCGTAGACGGTGAGCTGCGCAGCATCAACTGAGGCCGACAGGTTGGGGTTCTCCTTCTTCACAGCCTTCCGCAGTGCTGCAACGTCTTCGTTGTCCTCTACGCGCACACAATCAGCAGATGACAGGGCTCACCCACTTGGATCCACGAGCCCGAACCACACCTTGCGCACCATGTCGTCGTTGAGTCAAGGCGAAAAGCGATGTGATGGTTGCTTGTGAAGAAAAGAATCTGATCAGCATTGCAGGATCAATCCACGTCAAATAATTTTCTGGCGGCTAGTATTGCAATATTCAGGAAAATTGTTGCGCACTTATCTCAAAAGAACTGCAAATGGCGCAAAGTATTAACACGGAAATTTTGAAAACGGTGCTCGTGGGAATGAAGAAACTCACTTACCTTCAAGACCACATGTCGAACCGCCCTGCTCGTCGTCGCCCTCGTGAGTTTGTTGTTTTACTGGTACAGTATCAGTCCGTGTGACAAACAGAAGGATCGAATCTCAGCGGCGGTGTCGGACGGATATGGAAAACGCGGTCGTGCAAGCAATGCCCGCGGCAAAGAGGATGCACGAGAGCGTCATGACGTTGCCCGTGCCCAGCGGCGCGATCTTCTCGGCGCCGTAGACTTGCACCGTGAGCTCCGAGGCCGCAGAGAAGAGCATGAGCACGCCGATGTAGAGTCCGTTGTTGTTGAAGCCATTCGCGGAATCCTGGATCTCTTTGCCCATGATACCCACGACCGAGTACGAGAAAATCGTGACCACGGTCTGGTAGAAGGCTGTGGCGACGAACGCGCCGAACGTGAGCGCCATCAAGTGCTTGCCCACGGAGACTGCGACGATGAGCGCAATTTCTGATGCCAATGTTATATGAATTTAGTATCAAGAGTATCAAGATAGAGGCATGGGAAGCAGCAGCCTTACCTCCAATGATGAGCCCAACGACGGACGCGCGCTTGAGAAAACTCGCATTTGGTACCCGCGGGATCGCGAACAGGAATATGAGACACGTTACGACTTGCAGTCCATTCTGACACATGAGCGACAGATTGGCTCGGTCGAGGCCCTTCTTGTACTCGTTCAGCCCTTCCTCACTGCAGCCTGGAAAGAAAATAAAAATATAGTAGTATATGAGTGAGACGATTGGCTCTATCCAGGCAGAGTTTATAGTGTACAGTACCTGAATCTTTGCATCCCAGGTACACGTTGCTGCCCCACCAGTTGTAGATCTCGTCTTTGAACGACGACCACGCAAAGCTAATAGACACACCAGACAGGAATACAAGGTGTTAGAATGTTGCCAAGCGCATTCAACCAAGTCAGAGAAGTAGCACACTTACAACAGGACAAAGTGCACGAAACAGAGTTTCCGGAACAGCCTGGGCGCATAGAGGATCTGATCCCACACCTCCCGCACGAGCCGTGCAAGCGGTGGCTGGAACGCCGGTCGGTCCTGCGGGTGCTCGGGCCGCAGGAAGATGCAAGCCGCGGTGGTCACGAGGATGCCCGCGAGCGCCGCGCTGAACGAGATGAGGATGTCCCGGCCGCTGATCTCGCTCGCGAACACCACGACCGCCGTGTTGCGGAACAGAAGCAGGCCGAGAATCCCGCCGACGCCCTCCCACATCGTGACCGCGGCCTGCGCGTGGACCTGGTACTCGATGGGCACTTCATCCATGATGCGCGCTCGCAGTCCAATCTACGAAAACAAACAACAGTACACGTCCACTGTAGGTCAGTATACACACGGTTAAATGTATAGCTACCTACGACTCTTACGTTAATGAGCAAGACACCGATGCTGAGAAGGAAGAGAAGGAAGTTGGTCACGCCCGTGTAGTCTGGGAAGAGCACCTGGGCCGAGCCAAAGAGCAGCCCCGAGACCGTGAGGATGAGCGCGGCGGACACGAGGAAGACGTTGCGGCGGCCCCACTTGGAGAGCGACCGGTCGGACGCCGCGCCTAGGATCGGTCCCAGGAAAAACGTCACGAGCGGCGGCACGAAGCGCGGCATGAGGTCCGAGATGCCCATGGATGTCATGTACGACGTGCGCACGTCGTGGAAAATCGTGTCTATAGGGCAGTAAGCGCAACATTAGCGGGTTAACCTGACGATTATGGTGGTGGTGGTGAAACAGGGAATGCGGACTTACTGAAGACCGCGTAGGCCGCCCAGGGCATTGCGAGGATGATGCACGTGCGGAACGCGTGCATGTCCACACGCGGCTTCTTCGCTCTGCTCTTGCTCTTCTTATCCTTGCGCGTGTGTCTCCTGCTGGAGGACAGCGGCATCGCGTCATCGAGCATGGCGTCGTCGTCATCTTCGTCGTCGTCGTTCATGTTGACGTGCGAGTCGGTCGCCTGGTTCGGACTCGGCGACACGATGATCGTCAGCGCGGACGGGCGCTGCGCTTGTAATTGTACTTGCGCGTCTTCGTTTGCGTCATCAGCCTCCACACGGAGCGGTGTCTCGTACTCGTGGTACAGTTGCTGCTGCTGGAGGTGGAGCTGGTCGCCCTCATCGCTGCGGCGCTGTGTCTCGCGGTGCTTCCTGCTCATGATGCGAGCAAAATTGCAAATTGCGCACTGAAAGACGTCCGACAGAACAGCCAGTGCAGTCAATCCTTGAAAATCAATACCCTTTGTAAAGTGAAACAGAAGCATCACGTATACTAATAATGTATCTGTTTATCTTGTGCTATAAAGGTTTATACCCTTTGATAGATGATTCCGATGCCTAGACAAGCTCAAAAATCACACATGGTGAGAAGAAGAGCCACGGTGAATGAGTGAACGCCGCGAAATGGGCTTTTGGAAATGGCTACCATTTCGACCCAGGTCACGGCATGGCCCTGGAGGCCACTCACTGGCTTCAACCACAAGCAACAGACAGTCAACACGAGACCAAAAGAGGCATAAAAAGCTATTCGAGACCTTGCGAAATACCACAAGAACTTCATTCATTGATGGCATTCGGCATGCATAAAGGCTTCGGAGAAAACAAAGTTCAAGTCATCCTTCCTCTTCCTTGATTTCTAAACGAAAAGGAGCGGGCGCAAGAGTTGGGTGGCTGGCTGGGAGCGGGGGAAATACGGGCAACTTAAAGGTCTTCGTCCTCATCTGGGAGCGGCACCGACGACGCGGCGGCCTGGGTCTCGGCTTCGAGTTGGGCGATCTGTTCAGCGGTCATCAACACCGTAGGTGGGACAAGAGCAGGCGCCTCGACGAAGGTCAAGTTGTTGTCGCTGCAAAAATGAAAACAAGCACAGCAGTTAGCTCAACAGATTCCACAAATTCCAGGCAATAATATATATGCTCAAAACGTACCCAACAAGCTTGCGCGCGAGCCACAAGAACGGCTTCTCGAATTGGTAGTTGGACTTGGCCGAGATGTCGAAGTACTGAAGGTTCTTCTTGCGGTGGAAAGTGATCTGCTTGGCCTTGACCTTGCGGTCCTTCACCTCGACCTTGTTGCCACAGAGCACGATTGGGATGTTCTCGCAGACACGGAACAGGTCTCTGTGCCAGTTGGGGACGTTCTTGTACGTGATACGGGAGGTCACGTCGAACATGATGATGGCGCACTGGCCCTGGATGTAGTAGCCATCGCGGAGACCACCGAACTTCTCCTGGCCGGCAGTGTCCCAGCAGTTGAAGCGGATTGGCCCAAAGTTCGTGTGGAACACGAGAGGGTGGACCTCGACACCGAGGGTGGCTGTGCAAATAAAAAGAAATTAATCTGTCATTGTCTATCTGTTGATTGTATAAAGGAGAAATAGGTTGAAGACAGCACGGCAATGGACGGAGACGTACCGACGTATTTCTTCTCGAATTCACCGGTCAAGTGACGCTTGACGAAGGTGGTCTTGCCGACACCGCCGTCACCGACGAGGATGAGCTTGAATTCTGGGACGTTCTGGGCCTGGTGGTGACAACAAAGAAAAATTACAAAAAGTCAGTGTCAGCATTTCATCACGCAATATGCGGTTGTGATTTTGGGGGGTGTGTGGATGGACGCAGCAGTGAGGTGAGAGGGGACAAGACACTGTAGTTGAGTATGGTCGCCTGTCATCCTTCTCCTTCAATCTGTGTGGTCGCTCGTTCATGCGGATCTTGATAACTTCAAACTGCTGCAGGCGATGACGTTGCGTTCATTAAGAGCAGTCGAGTTGGGCACCTGCGCTTCTGTTGCTCATCAAGTTCCTTGAATGGTCGATGATGGATCCCCACACGACCATGAGAGCAGTCGACGATCGGACACGAATTTGAAGCTCGCCATGCGGGTTGACTTTTGCGCGCATTTTTTCGCCAGCGGTCAGAAGGGGGGAGACGGGAAGGGTGACATCGCGACGACATCGTACAGTGGTGTCGTATTCACCTGCACCTGCTTGTCTATCCATCCACACATCTACACATATTCACGGGGGGGCGCACGTACCATGGCTGCTTGCTTCTGGGTTGCTGCTGCTGTGATCGTTCGATTCGGTACTTTACCAACTATCACGGGCAAGGGCGGGCGAAGGCGCGCGGGTGGTGCGCGCGTTTTGTCAAAACAAGGGAACGAGGGAAACGAGGGAGAGAGAGGCCAGCCAAAATAAGGGACAACGAGGGAAACGAGGGAGAGAGGGCGTCCGCCGCCAGCCAACCAACTGGAGCGACCCAATCACCCAGCCACCTGCCACAAAAGCCCACTTTTACCTCTCAAAGTATATATATGGTTCATCTGAATGAAAAAACAAAAGCCAAAGCACAACAGGGGCTTTTGGAATCCGCGTGACGCTTATTTTCTCAAAATCCCACGTTTTCTCATTTTCTTCAGATTTACACAAAAATTAACTTTGTGAACGTTTCGAAAAACAATCACCTCTAGAAATTGATCAGCAGAAGGCCCATCAATTTCGAAGGGTTAAAAGGAACATTCACAATCAAGTTCGACTTTTAAATTAGTAGGTTTGCTACATTATATTGAGAGATTCTACTGTGCGGATTTATCATATGTTGCTGATATTCCAATACAGCTTCTCTTCATGTTCTTTGGCAAGCAATCGTCGCTTCGCTTCCAACCAACCAGTAATTTCTGTATATTTTGTAATTTTGTGCACAGTAAAAATTTCGAAATATAGTGACTCGGAGCTGACGGTTTGCTTGCGGAACAAAGCGCGCCCCAGTTTCATTGGATCTCACAGACACAGACACATCACTCCATCACCATGCACTTAATGTACTACCTCGGCGTCGACGGCAAGCGTGTGTACACGCTCAAGGTACGAATGCGAAGCTTATGTGACTGCTGTGCTGTACGACTTGATGCTAACGCTGCGAATCTCTATTATTATTTTAAATGCTAAATGAGCAGAAGGAGGACCCTTCGGGCAAGCCGACGCACTCGGCGCACCCAGCGCGCTTCTCGCCCGACGACAAGTTCTCCAAGGAGCGCATCATCACCAAGAAACGCTTCGGCCTGCTGCCGACGCAGACGCCAGACCCGATCTTCAACTAGAGCGCGTCTATTGGTGACTCTGTCTGTCCGCGCTTGCGGCGTGTACTGCTTCCTGCACAGCTCGCTCGTTGTCGTGAACCCAAGCAATACGACTTCCGTCCACGAGCGACCAACCGCAGTGGGTTTGCAGAATGGTTCAGACATGTGCGTTGCGAATTGGGAGCGCACGTCGAGCAACCGCAGTATGGTGACGAATATCAAATAGCTCATGTAGATTTATATAACGTATATATAGAGAACTGGAAACAAGCTCTTTCACGATACACGGTGCTCTTATTGCTTGCTTGTGTTCATTGATCATTGTGATAATCCATGTTGCCGCCATGCTGCACGTGATGCACGCACGGGTGCTGGTAGCGTGCCGCTTCCGCCTGTTGGAGCCCAGCGTGCGCATCCACAAAAACTCCTCCAACAGGATGCTCACGACCTGCGAGCCCACCGAGCTGATAACGGCTCATATAGTAGTCGCACTCGAGCGCGTAGTATCTACGCAACACCCACGCTATTAGACGCTATTAGACTCACAGACACTCACAGACAACGTCCAGCAACAACAGAAGACGAGCAACAAATTAAATTAAATACACACCGGTTCCAACAGCTTCCCCAGCGCTCCATGCGGGTCGTCTCGTCCGTGATGATCGTGCCGTCGGGGGCCGTCGGGAGTCTCGTTCACGGGCGTCGCAAAGTCAGGTGGGTACACGCGGAAGGCGCCCATCTTCATCTTTGCGGGTTGCCATACATCTCCTGTTGTTAATTTTTTGTTATTCCCGATACACTTACATCAGATTCAATCTAATGAATCAGACAGAATCAGTTGAAGGGCCTGTATTTAAGGACACTACAGTGCTTACATTCAATTCTGCATTCTCTGCTCACGCACTTCTGTGAATGACAACTTTACTGGCGTGATGGCGGAACTGCTCTCGAGCAGCGACGAAGAAGGCGACGCGCCCGTGCGCTTCTCGTCGCCGCGTGGCAATAAAGACAGCAGCAACGCTGGTGGCCTCCTCTACACAGGGTCGCTGCTCGACGCCACTGACCGCAGCCAGAGCGAGGACCTGTTCGACTTGCTGCTCTCGACGACCACGTCTCCACCAGCTTGGAAAGGCCGCGGCGGCTCTCTAGCTACTTCAACAAGTCCTTATGCGATTACAGCAAGTATCAGGAGCAGATATAGTGATGCCGCGAACATACCAGCAGATCAGATGAAGAAACCGGTGATCTCTGCGAAAGACATACTGATGAAGCTCGTCCCAACCTCCAGCCAGAGCTCTACCAGACTGGTACCTGCGTCAGCGACAAAGAGCCCGACCACAACGACCTACGCAGCGAGCAATCGAGACTCACTCGGTAGTAGCGCTGGTGAGAGACGTCACTCTTCGCTCTCAGTGACGCCGACATGGCGATCTTCAGATGGAGAACCGAGTACGACGCTGCCCGCAATCGAACGAATTGCAATGAAGTACAGACTGCTGCGCTCTCAGAGTCCTGGTGCGAGCGCTGATTCTGGCGCTGGATCAAGAAACCGCGAGGTCGTGGGAAAAGAGAAAGTGGCGTACCAAGCACTAACAACAGAAGCGACTCCAGTCGTCCGCCGACCTGCAGTGGTGGAGCCAAAGAAGACACCGGAGCGCTCGCCTTTCTGGGGCGTTGAAGGCAAAAAAGAAGAGGAGAACAAGACTGCTGCAACAACCACGTACGTGTCGCCATTCGCGAGCAAAGATGGATTCATCGACATGAAGAGACGACGCAGAGAGTCGGGCGAAAACGGCGTCCGGTATCACGATCTTTCTCCAGAAACAGTGTACGACGATTCAAAGCGAGCGGTGGCTGAGATTGGGAATCGTCCACGTCATGTCACCGCGTCCTCGATCACCACTGGTAAGGATGCGAGCGGCGAGGGTGCCGATTCCGACGATGGATGGATGTCGGACGCGAAGGACATCGCCATGGAACAGCAAGAGAAGAGAGCGCGAGTGCGTGCGACTTCTTTGGTCGGTTCGCTTAAGGGCCAGGAAAGGAACGCGCTGTCGCTGACCAAGGTCGAGTCAAAGTCGTTGAAGCGTCCTCGGAAACGCCATTCGGGGTCAGATGATGACGAGCTTGCTCCAGAAGACACCGAACGCTGGCCTCGATTGCCATTCCCAGAGGTATGTGATCTACACGATCTTATCATGACGTGTTTCATTTCTCTCACCGTTTATGTTGTTTTTGCTTTCTTTGTACAGAGCATACAAGGACCGCTGACATTGACATCTAGTGAAGAAGGCGCTCGCTCTTCGACGATTTGCGCAAACATCAACAACTTTCTGTTTGACTACCAACGTGTAGGCGCACAATTCCTGTACGACGCGTACTCGAAAGACACTGGAGCGATCCTTGGTGACGAAATGGGTCTTGGGAAAACAATACAGGTCGTCGCATTTGTCGCCGCAATATTGGGAAAGTGCGGCGACCTAAGAGACAAGGAAGCATGGTGCCAGCTCCGGAGTAGACGTCGTGAAGCTGTGGCCAGCATGCCACTGGGAGAGCAGGAAACGGTGTTTGACATGGTGCCTGGCCCTCGTCCGCTCTTGGTCGTCGTTCCAGCGTCACTGCTTCACAACTGGGAGGCTGAGCTTCGAACCTGGCTGTGCTGTTGCACTGTCATTCTGCATGGGAAGCCAGAAGAGCGCGACGCCATTGTGAAGCAAATATTCCGGTATGTGTGTTGGGGTTGCGTCATTTGAAGTGCTGGAATTCGCCATTTACTAACATATTGTATGTGGTTGCAGGGGCGAGTATGAGATCGTGATTTGCAGCTATGACATCCTGAAGATGACAGTCGAGCGCTTGAACAGCATTCCGTGGGAGGCTGTCATTTTTGATGAGATGCATTGTTTGAAGAACCCAGTTTCGCAGCTCACGATTGCTGTTCAATCGATGACGTGCGCAAGGAAACTCGGCCTCACCGGCACACTCATGCAAAACAATGAGAAAGAGCTGCACTGCGTGATCGACACGATTGCTCCTGGCGTGCTGGGTACCTGGAACGAGTTCCGCGCATATTATGGCGACGACATCAAGTATGGTCGGAAGAAATCCGCTGTTGCAGAGGCGCTGGAGAGGAGTCGCCGGAAGGAAAAGCTGTTGCGCCAGGTGATTTCTCCATACTATCTGCGCCGCGATAGAGATATCAATCCTCGTTTCCAGGAAATCAAGAAGACCGACCAAGTCGTTTTCTGCGACCTTACTCCGTATCAACTGGCAGCATACAAGAGAATTCTGGCGATGCCCGAGTTCGAGCTGCTCCGGCGTGGCGAAGAGATTTGCGACTGCGGTCGAAACAGCAAGCGCAAACGAAAGCAATGCTGCTACATGACTCCAGCGTGCATCAGCGATTCTCGAGCTTTGATCTGGGAACGGTTCCATCAACATGGAGCGTGTGATTCGTGCCCCAACTGTGTCGGCCTCGTGTGCGTTGCCCAGCTGCTGAAGCTCTCGAACCACATGGAGCTGCTCAAGGTGAACCCACGCGACTCTCCTGAGATGCAAGACTACGGCGCGGATTTCGCTGCGGAAGCATTCGGTGAAGACATCGATGAGGTCGGTGGCGTCGAGCAGGTTTCGTCATTCCAAGAGATGCGATCGATCGGTACGAAGACTTGCGGGAAGATGCAGGTGCTGGAGAAGCTGCTTGCGCTGTGGAAGAAGCGGAAACAGAGGACATTGTTGTTCAGCAGAAGCACTCGGATGCTGGATATCTTGCAGCTATTTCTCATCAGCAAAGCCACCACGTACCTGCGCTTGGATGGACAAACGAAGGTTGACGATCGGTTGCGGCTCGTCAACGAATTCAACAGCCCGGATAGCAACGCAAGTGTCTTTTTGATCAGTACAAAGGCTGGAGGCTTGGGATTGAACTTGCCGACTGCCACGAACGTTGTCATCTTCGACCCAAGCTGGAATCCAGCCCACGATTGCCAAGCACAAGATCGCGCCTATCGTATCGGCCAGACCAAAGATGTGCAGGTGTATCGGCTGATCACGCTGGGAACGATCGAGGAGATGATCTACGTGAGGCAGATTTACAAGCAGCAGCTCAGCGATACTACTCTCAAAGGCGTGAAGGCACCGCGATATTTTGAAGGCGTCCAAGGCGATCGGAACCAGCAGGGCGAACTATTTGGCATTCGCAACTTGCTTTGCTGGAAAGAAGGAGGTGTGTTGAAGGGGATTCAAGACGCCTACAGACGAGGGGACGATGGTCTGCTGATACGAGAAAACGAAGTTGATTACACGAAAGCTGCTCAACCAAAGGCGAGCTCGAAGGCCAAGACATTGAAGCACCAAGGAGATGAAGAAATGGTTGAGCTTGCAGATGAACTTGTCGGCAACATCGTGGTGCCTAAATGCGACGAGGAGCAGAAAGTCGAATCATCCAATCCAGCAGCACTCGAGCCTGTTGACAGTGACAGCGACTGTGATACGAATGACTACCTCCTTGGCGGCGCTACGACATTCATGCACGAGGCAATCGTTGGAGACAATAAAGCGAATCCGTTGTCCGATTCAAATGGTGAAAGGGAGTTCGTCGAGCCTGAGCAAGAAATGCGCTCCGACACAAATGCTGAGCGGAGGAAACCACCACAGTCGTCTGCGCTAACTCAGAAGAGGCTCAGTTTTGGACAGGCACAACAGAAGGTATCTCCGAAACGCGCATCCGGTGCAAATAAAAAGGCGAAGAGCACGCCGCCTGCCCCGCAACCAACGCATCGGAAGAATTTGTACATTCCGAGGTACTTGTGATCAGTGGCTGGTGAGTGCAGCCGTCGAAGAAAGTGATGAGCCAGCTATCTTCGTCTTCTCAAGGTCCAGTGGGAGTTGGTTTTGGTGAAAGGCGATATGCACTGGTGAGCTCAATGTCCGTTTTGAGGATCGGCAATTCTGTTGTGAGCTTGTGGCTTGATGTTAATATTTACACTCTGACCCCAATCTCCTTCAGGTGCGATTGTTTCCCTGCGGTGTGCGCGTTTCGATTCGAGCCGTTGAAGGCTGGGAGATCAGTCGGTTCAAGGCGCTTCCAAGTCAACTTGGTTGACTGTGCCGATTGTAGAAGAGCAAGATTGCCGATCTCGAGCTGAAGAACACGCTGCGCTCTGCGAACGTGAGCGTGGTTACGGTGAGACCGATTCTGAAATAGCCCGAAGTTGATGCGTTTGGAGGAAGAGGAAACGCAAGCTGTGTGGAAGAAGCTGTGGGTTACTCGAGAACTTCGCCTCCAGCATCAGTTTCCGATCATTTCATGCGGCACTGAAAGGGAAAATCGAAAACGACTTGAAACTCGCTCGCATGAAGTGGTTGGTGAAAGCTCGAGGCATCGCTGGAAAATCCAGAGTGCCAGTACATCCGCCCCTCCATAGTTCTTCTTCGGCAACAGCAACAGCAGCAGCAGGCCGCCTCCGTCGCGTGCGTCTGTTTATAAAAACACAACGACCCGGTGCAAAGGCGCCACCGAGATGCAACCACTCAAGACGATCGCGCTGCTGGAGGCAACTCGACGGAGAGGCATTGTGCAACTTTCTCTGCACTGCTCGCATTTGAAGAACGATCAGCCGGCGGAGACACGATGAGCATCATTAAAGCGTGCACTCGAACGTCTGGCGTGCCCCGCGAGCTGAATTCCAATGCGTCTCTCACGATTTCCTGTCGGCGCGATCTCCAGACAGCTCCGTCACGATGCAAGAACCCGAGAGTGTGTGGAGAATTCTGCACCAACGCTGCCGCAACCGACTGGAAAGTCTTTGAAAGAGACGGCGAATCCCAGATCGGGGCTGAAGAACGACGTGTTGAGCGAGGTCTCTTCATTCAGCAAGTACTCCGCATTCTGAAGAAATATTTCAAGATTTATCTGGTGGCAACCGCGCCTGCGACTCTAACATCACCGAAGACTCAAGAGCACCAAGCCCCACCTCATTCCAGATCAAGCGTCGGTGTGGGGTCCCTGGAGTGCTCGTGTATCAAGCTTCTCATTCACGTCGCGAAGCACATCGAGCTTCTGATCTACCGCGCGGCGTCTTCAAAGCTCGAATATGCCAACACTGCAACGCTTTTGCGTCGCGTTCAGCATTTCGCAGCGATCTTGAGCTCTGATCTGCGCTGGAAGGTCAAGATTGTGGCGAGACAAAACCAAGCATCAACAGCGTTCGGCTGCTCGCCTCGATCACATGCGGAGATGAAGAGGCGCCTGTGGTTCTTCAGTTCAACACGATGGGAGAGCTGTGCGAAGCACACGCCAACTAGAAACCGAGATGAGGCTCCTGTGAGTCACGGAGTGCTCATCAACGCAAACGAGCAATGCTATCGATCCATTGCTGCACTTACACAAGCGAGGGTGTCTCATCGCCAAGTGAATGCCAATCTTGCCTCAACGACCCGACAAGCTGGCCACGAACTCCAAGGATCCCAATCGATGACACCTCAACATTCACCTGGACTGAAGAGCCTGAGCTCGTTTCCATTTGCGGTCCTCTTCCAAGGTCACCACGCGCCGCTCTTGACCCAGATCTTCGGTTATCTGGACGGAACATCCGTCGTGGGCTCGTTTGCTATCAGTCGCCACTGCTACTCAGCGCTTCCTCTAGCAATCACGAACCTGCGCGTGAGTACGTCTGGGCTTGCAAAGTTCCTGAAGAGAGTCTGGAGAAGCAACAACGGTGAGCTCACCCGAGTTTTGCCGAATCTGCAAAGTCTGTGCGTCGTCGCAGAGAACAGCCCTTCCAGACGACCAGCAGCTACAGCACGGGCACTTGGGGATGTAGCCAGGAAACGAAAACGGGACGCGATATCGACTGCTAGCAACTCTGCATCATCGCCAGCGATCGCACATGCGGCTATCATTCCGACATGCCTAGTGAAGCAAGCGTCGACATCTGTATCAGGCGAGTCAGCGATCAGACAGCTAGCCGAGGTTCTGCACAAGAAAGGATGTCCTCAGCTACGGAAGCTCAGCATGAATTCGACGTTCACCAACAGCGTCTCGCAGAATGCGATCTTCTGCTTGACTAGCGCTCTCCAGACAGGTGGCTGCCCAGAACTCGAATACCTGTGGCTTTGTGGCAATGCGCTCGGCGACTATGGAGCGATGTGCATCAGCCAGCTGGTGGCGTCCAAGGCATGTCCGAAGCTCTCGCTGCTCGATCTCCGGTCGAATGTTGTCGGCCACGACGGCATGAGGTACTTGGCAACTGCGATCTCGAATCTCCAGGCCGACTGCCGATTGAAGCAACTGTGTTTGGGCAACAATTTGATCACGGAGAGTGTGTTCATGGAGCTCTTGCCGTGCTTCCACAGTGGAGCCATGAGGCAACTCAGGTTCCTGGGCCTCGAACGCAATTTCCTTACCCGAGACTGTCTTGACGCGCTTGCTCCGCAAGCGGTGAGTGGGAACTGTCCGGATCTGCGCGAGCTCTGCGTCGGAGGCAATTTTGGACTGGCCGAAGAACAGATTTCGAGCGCGTTCCGAGATGCTGCAGACTCAACCAAAGGCGCATCGTGGGGGCTCTTCCGTGCGACGACTTCGGTAGCGTCGTCCTCGCCACTGGCAGCCACATCGTCGTTGTTTGGAGCGAGTGACAGTGCGCATCCAAGTAAAAGACTGCGAGTAGACTTGGAGTAATAGCGTTTGTAGAAATTGTACTGCGACTTGTTTGACTGCTCGCACTCCATTGAACCTTCACGTGAGTACCAACAATAATATCTATAAGAGCTTCGCAAGAGTTTGATAGCTCATTAGCCCCACTTGGTCGTCGAATATTTGAGCTTTTTAATCAGCAAAGGTTTTTTGGTTTATCATATATCAGTACATCCCCATTTCAACCTTTTCAATAAACCTGAAATCCCCCCGTCCGCGCTTGTTTTTGCTCTGCATTTCAGTGTGTGTGTTTTTTAATTAACGTTTATTAGGGAATTTATTTCTTGGTACTTGCGAGCTGCTTCGTGGCAAAAACCCGATATTATTGACGGCTTGAGGACACCGCGTCACAACATATTTTCTTCTTTTTAAGAAATGAACACCGTGAGACTGCAGCCCAAGGTCACGAGCGCGATCACCAACACGCCCACGACGGCTACTTTGTCCACCAGTCGCGCTTCCTCGCGGCATATCTGCCAGTAGAACACGGCCGGCAGCACGAGCGAGAGCAGCGTCACGGGCACGAGCATGTACCCGAAAATGTCGAGCGCGCTCGGCATGAGGAAATAGCTGAGGAACAGCGTGAGCAGCACGAGTACCGTTCGACTCACGAGCTTGACGACGAACTCCATGCGACGCGCGCTCGTGTCATCCACTGTACTACCTCCAGCACCAGTAATCGTCCCGGTACTGAGACTAGCCTGCACGCCCAGTGGTGTGAATGACGACGAGCTAGGCTGTCCCCCACAGGGGGACGTCTTGAGCACCCAGCTCTCAAAGGCGCGCTGCAGCGGGTAGAGCGCGATCGTGTACGAGAGCAGCAGGTGGATGCAGTAGAGCACGATCGTCATGTTGCGCACGAACGCGTTGCGCATGTTGAAGAAGAGCGGCGCCTGGAGCGTGTCCCCATAGACCGCGTACGTCATGACGCAAATCGGCAAATAAAGCAGCGCCATGACGCCTAGCTGGCTCTGTGCGACGACGCTCGTGCTCTGGCGGTAGTCGTCCATGGCGTTGTAGACTGTGGGCACGATCGAGTGACAGAAAAATCCGCTCGAGAGCAGCGTGAAGCTGTACGAGAGCTTGACGATCATGCTCGCGCCCGAGAGGTCTGGCGTCTCGAACTCAAAGGCCGACTCGTCGAGCGCGATCTGCTTGAGCGGGTACATGGCGTCGCCAAAGATCACGGCCTCGATCCAGAATGCGAGCGCCACGTTGAGTGCCGAGAAGACAGCCAGCGCCTTGAGCGACTTGACGAACACGTGCAGCCACACGCCCGCGGTGATAAGCAGCAGCACCGTGCCGGTTTGAAGCTTGGTGACGCCCGCGATGCACGACGCCGCAAGCGACAGGTACCCGGTGCACGTGATGAGGAAACACGAATGGACCAGCAGGCCTGTGAAGATCCTGCCTGCGCGCCCGTAGCACTCGTAGCCCAGGTCGCTGTACGAGACACTCGCGCCACTCGACCAGCGCACGACGTCCATGGCTTCAATCAGGATCTTGGACGTGTATGCGCTCACGACGGCCGCGGCGAGCAGCAGCAGCACGCCGTACCAGTCGATCTCCACGAGCGCGAGTGGTAGACAGAGCATGCCCGAGCCTGTCATGTACGACACGAGGTGGAAGCTGCTCTGCCAGTCACTGAGCCTGCTCGCCGCGCGGTGGGCGCCCGAACCACTGTGGCTGCCGTAGCTGCCGCTCTTGGAGCGCCGGCCGAGCGCGCCGTAGCCGCCACTGAGCGACGAGCTGCTGCCCGTGGACAGCAGCGCCCTCCGCGACTCGACCGAGTCGTACACGCTGTGGAGCGGGAGTGCGGTCCTGTCGGAGCTGCCTCGCGACGTCGGCGGCAGCAGGCGCTGCGACTCGTGCGATCTTGACGACATCTTGCAGCCGTGGATGGGACGTGGCTGCTGCTGTGGATTTGATGGACGCCTGTGTAAGTGGACCGAGAAAAAGAGAGAGAGAGAGGCGAGTGAAGAGGCCGACGTAAGCGTTCTGCTTGGTGGAAGGGAGCGGAGAGGCAACGGATGGTCCCACGCACGTGTGTGCTGGATTAGGCGAGTGGTGGAAGCGGTTCGTTTGCACCGATCAGCTCTGTGTTTGCGAGTGTGGGATTCTTGTGGCAAATCTAGCTTTAAAAACCTTTCATTATGCATAGTTTTGATACAGAAGTATTTATTGATTCACTTAATGTTATTATTTGTATGTAACCAGTATATAGAGGTGATTGTATATTTAAAGATGAAATTAAACACTGTATTTCGCCATTCTATGAAAACATTGGCAAACTGAGGCAAATTTCAGCAAACCATCTCTAAATTTCACAGTTTGACATGCTTCAACTTCACCATGCCAAAGAGCTCTTGGCATTTCAACGCTTCTAGCAAAGCTCTTAGGCCACTCTATTCTCCGTCCAAGTGGAAGTGGTGCAGCAGCCGCAGCAGCAGGTAGGCGCCAAAGCCGATAAGGAAGCCCGCGCCCGTGTTGATGCCGAGCGCGCCGGCGGCCGTGAGCAGCAGCAGCAGCGTGTCGCGCGGGTTGCTCGTGTCGATCTTGAGCCCGACGGCTGCGAGCGTCATGCCGCTGAACACGAGCATGACGCCAAGCACGGACTGCGGGAAGATGCCTTTCTGCAGCAGCGTGACGCAGGAAGTGCCGAAGAGCAGCGCGAAGAAGACCTTGAAGGAGCCCAGGAAGACCATCGCGAGGCTGCTGCGCGCGCCGAACGCGTGCTGCGAGGCCAGGCCGCCGGCCCCGTGGCACACGGGAAGCATGCCAAACCATGAGAAGAGCAGGTTGCCGCCGGCGATGCTGAAGCAGATGCGGCGCACGCCCGCCGGCTCGTCGTGCTTCGGGAACAGGTCGGCGCTGAGCTTCTCCAGTGCGATGACCGAGTTGAGCAGCGTGAGCGGAAGCTGCGGCAGAAACAAGTACATGAACGCGGTCTTGAAATCGCTCCAGGATGGCACGACCGGCGCGATAAAGTCCGGACCGAACTTGAGCGACGGCAGGTGGTAGTCGCTGCGTAGGTGCGTGTACTGGTAGATCGCGATGACCATGCCGTAGACAAAGAGGATGAGTGCGATCGGCACCTTCTTGCTGCGGATGAAGACGATGCAGAGCACGCCCAGGACGAGCGACACGACGACGCTGTCGACGCCCCACCAGACAATATTCGTCCTGTCCTTGGCCTTGAAGCTCGCGGTCTTACTGGCGGCCGTGAGGTCGAGGTCGAGCACGTACGCAGCCTTGAAGCCACTCATCATGACGCTGATGCCCACGCCCAGCTGGATGCCGCGCACGACGGCCAGTGGCACGAGCTTGGAGACCACGGTGATGAGGTTCGTGGACGCGAGAACGAACATGACGACGCCCGAGATGATGCCCGCCGCGAGGATCTCTGGGTTCGAGTACTTCTCGGCGATCGCCACGGCCGCGATCGTCTTCATGGGCTGCACGGGGATCGGCACGTTGAAGTACAGCGACAGCCCGGCTGTGAAGACACCGGCGTAGAACAGCGCCGGTCCAAACTCGATCTGCGGCGCGCCGTTTACGCGGCCGATCGCGAGCGCCGTGAGCAGCGGCAGGAAGAGCCCAATGTCCCCGAAGGCGCCCGAGACCTCCTGCAGCGTTACAAATTGCCTGAGGTACGGCCACCAACCGGGACGTAGACACACGAGCGCCTTCTGGTACCACGGGAAGCCGTCCGTGGGGCCCGTGACGGATGCGAAGCGGTCTTCCGGTGGCGGCAGTAGCTGCTCGCGGTGGCCGCGGTCGTCCGGCGTGCCCGCCATCTCGTAGCGCTCGCCATGGAACGCATTCGTGGGACTGTCCAGACCCATTGCGACTGTATGTATCTATGGACGAGGCGCCTTGAGGGGCTGGTGACGGATTCGCGAATGACAGATTCGCGAGCGAGCCATATCCCGATTTTGCGCATTCATCAATAGCGCACACCATTTTCCCTTTATCCATCATATTGATTGGTTGAAAACAGTCAATAAACGAAAATCAGCCAATCAGCGAACAGGATACCTCCAACCCCGGAATGACTCAGTGCTGACAGCCTCGCACACTCTAGTCAGTCATCAAAGGGTCCAAATGAACAGCTCATTTTGGATCTTCCTGGTCACACAACTCCTGAATGCATGGATGGATGGATAGCGGACCACCACCAGCAGCTCTTCGTCCAAATCATATTTTGTGCTGTTTCTGGCTGTTTTTCTGTACTCTGTGGCTCTCTCGTTCTCACCGCTTCACTCGTAGCTCCTCGAAATTGGTGGTCAGTTCAAATGGGTCCAGACGAGCAAGCGGTCGACCAGCTAACTCACTGAGCCAGCTTACTGTGGCGGCTCCCACTCGAACGGCTCAGGTGCATCTGCCTCGCTCTCGGTACCAGCGGCAACAGGCGCCTTCACGACGTCCACGTCTTCCTTCTCGTCGGGCGTTGTGTCGCGGAGGATGATGACGCCGGCCGAGCGCTGCGCTGGCAGGATCGGCACATACCGCTGCGTCAGGTCGAAAGAGACCACGGCCTCCTGTGCTAACGTCACGCGCGCGGGGGTTGTGAACGTAAACGTGCTGGGCTCCTTGACCTTCTTTGGCGCAGCCACAGGCTTCTCGGCACCAGTGGCGTCCACGTCCATGGCTTCCGGGATCTCTTCCTTCTTCTCCTCCTCTTGTTCCTCCATCTTAACGTCGGCACCGTCCTCCTTCTTCTCGTCCGGTTTCTTGTCCTTGGCGTCGTGCTTGGCCTGGCGCGCCTTGGCCTTGGCAGTCGTCGAGAGCACGGCCGTGGCCACGAGCTCTTTCTTCTCCTCCTTCTTTTCCTCCATGCGCTTGGGCGTCGCGAACATCGACTTCTTGGCGTTGCACGTCATCGTGAAGCCCTTTGGCAGCTTCAAGTCCTTGTTCAGACCGATCGCGTACGTCGACTGGAACGACAGCTCGATAAAGTTGAACATCGGGTACCAGAACCAGTGCTGCGCCCACATGGCGAGGCCCACGACCGATGCCATCTTCGTGAAGCCCATGTGCGACTGCAGCGAGATGACCACGTTGCGGCCACCGGCATCCAAAATGCCCTGCGCCAGGATCGCGCCCTTCTTCGTCATCGTCGTCGTGTGCTTGTCGCTGATGAGCTTGAGAATCTTCTCGCGGATCGCCGTCACCTTCGGGTTGCGGCCCTCCGACTCCTGCATGATCACCATGGCGACCGCCATGAGCGCGCCCTGGCGCACATAGTCCACTGCGTCGTCCATGAGCGGCTCGAGCAGCTGGATCGCCTCATTCTTCGCTGTGCCGGCGCACGCAATGCCCACAGCGATACACGCACCGTAGCGCACGTGTGGGTTGAAACTTTCGGCCAAAAGCGACACGAGCTTGGGCACCTGCACGGGCGTGCGGAACAAGATAAAGCCCAGAGACGTGACTGCAGCGCGACGCACGTCGTCCGACACATCGCTCACGGCGACGTGGAGCAGACGGCGGATCGCGCTGTTGTTCGCAGTGCCTACGTAGGCCATCGCGATGGCGTAGATGCCGCCGTAGCGGATCAGCGGATCCTTGTCGCGGATGAGCTGCTCAATGACCGCGTCGGCCTCCTCTTCGCGCTCGTACATCATGAGCGCAATGCCCATGACGCAGCCGCGAATGATCTTCTCGTGTTTCGTGTCGTGCGCGTACGCGAGCAGGTCCTTCAGCACGTCGCCATTGCGGAACTCGCTCCCAGCGCCGAGAAGCGTGAGTCCAATCGCGATACCAGCGCCTTCACCGGCGACCGCCGAGTCCGTGAACATGATCGTCTTAAGGTCTTCGTAGATCTCGAGGTCGTGCGACGCGAGGCCGCAGAGACCGATACCCAGGGCCGCACCGTGCTGCACGGTCTCGTCAGCGCTCGTGTTCTTCAAAGCGTTCTTTAAGTACTCCATCGTGGCCTTGCTCTGCGAGCCCGAGAAGCCCTTATTCGCGTGGATGAGGCCCATGGCGTAGAGCGCACCGCCCTCCGAGTATGGCGACGCCGAGACGCCGCCCTGCGGGAGGTACGGCGCCAACAAGTTCATGCTCTCACGCACATGGCCCTTGTGCACGACGCCGAGACTGGCTGTGGCAGTGAACTTGGCCCAGTTCGTGGCCTTGCCGAGCCACTCGAGGTTCTCGCGCAGAAACGTGTCGTTCGTCGTGCCGCTGTTCATGTACGCGTGCGCGACCACGGCCGAGTGGTGGAGCACCGAGTTGCGGTTCTCCACGGCTGTCTTGATCGTCTTCATGATGAGCGGGTCCGAGTCGCTCTGGCGGTACAAAAAGTCCAGGTTCAGGTCCACGAGGAAGTCACCCGAGAGGATGAGCTTGAGCTTCTCAATGCGCTCCCAGTAGTCGGCGGGCGCGTCCGCTGGGACCGCAGGTGGAGCCGTGTCCACCACAACTGGAGCGGCTACGACTGGTGCACCTTCAGTGGCCACAGCAGCAGCAGCAGGGGCTTCAGGCTTTGGGGGCGACGGCAGCGCGTTGTGCACGTTGAGCAGAAACTTCTGGTTCTCGTTCTCGCTCAGGTCGAACGCGACCTGGTACGCGATGAGCGCGTCGTTGCCGCTCGACTTGACGAGGTCGTTGAGCGTCTTGGTCACCTCCACGTGGTTGTTGAGCATCTGGAGGCACTGGCACACGTTCGAGTAGTCCTGCGGCGCGTGCGAGCGGTAGAGCGAGACCATGACCTCGTAGACCTTGAGCCGGAAGTCGCGGTGCGCCACGACCGACTTGCAGATCTCAAAGCAGTACGCGAGCGCGGCCGAGACGTCTGGCGAGCGCTTGATGCACTCCGTGACTTGGTCGAGCCGGCGCGCCTCGAGCGCGATGCCCAGCGCCTGCTTGAACTCGCCCGACGCGTAGCAGCGCTCAAACATGCGCTCGACGACCGCCGTCAGCCGCGGGTCAATGTTCTTCTCGGCCTCCTCATCATCCTTCGAGCGGATCGCAATGTATTCGTCAATGCACGTAGCTGTTAAAAAAAGACAAAAATATTAGTGCAAACAAATAAAAATAATATATGGGTGTGAAGATTAGAGAGTGAGACTCACCGATGATCGTGTCCGTGTACTGCGACTTGGAGTTGATATCAAAATACTGGCCAGCGCCGAGCGCGAGTCGCAGCGCGTCTTGGTACTCCTCTAAGTGGAAGAAACACTATACAAGCGATACACAAATATACAAATAAAACACAGTTATTGAGAGATCCATGCACTGGGTTGAGTATCCAGTTTTATTTAGTACCTTGGACGCAATGGACGCCGCGAGGTCCTTGTGCGTGAACTGATCGTCGTCCGACAAGCTCTCGATAAGCGGGATCGCGTCTGCGATCTCCGCCCAGTAGTGGTCCACCACTTGGTGCAATTTCTGCAGCGCGTGCGCCTATCATAACGCAAAAGGCCACGCAAATCGAGTCTCAGTATACGCATCCGCAGCGTTATAGCAACGACAGTAGAGGCATAACGGTCGAGCTGCGCTGCTAAACGCACCTTGAGCACGTAGTCATCTTCTTCCAAGAGCGCCAACACGCCAGCAGCTACGCAATCAGAACGCGAAAGATCCAAAAATGGGAGTCAGCGGGATGCGATTACTACAGGGGGATCAGAAGCTCAGCGGAAGAGCCCAGCACAGGGGAGAGAGGGTTGCGTGTTAGCTTCGTACCGGAGGTGGTAGCGAGGGTGACGGCCATCGTGTGCGAGGTCTCTGTCGGGTCTTCCGGTCGCTCTCTCGCTGTCCTCGGTCGTCTTCTTCTCTGCTTTGGCTTGCAGGCGAAAAAGCGTATCCGAGCAAGAAAGGAAGGGGAGTTCGTACTTACGAGAAGATACACTGTAGCTTTTGTAGATCCAAAAGATGTGAATATTGCAAATACAGACAGGCCCCACATGCTCAAGCTTAATATATATATGTTTATCCAATCAGAAGCTCAAGACATGATTCCGTCACCTTTGATTCGCTAGAATCTTGAAAGTATTGTGCCTCTCACTTGGGCCAACAATAGTCACATACTCCCTCCGTATCGAAATAAGTGCTACATTTGGTTTTTCGGGCTGTATCGAAATAAGTGCTACAAGTGAAAGTTCACACCAGCAATCCAATAAAATTTGACAGGATATTATGCAGTGAGATGGAAACGACAT
>JAASFY010000374.1:0-24571 GCA_023334035.1 Globisporangium okanoganense
CATCCTCTTTACGCGCCAAACAAGTGAAATATAAACAAAAACGAAAAGAAAACGTAATTTTTCATCGGGGGGTGCTCACTTTTCGGACCCACTGTATATCTTGAGATAAAAATCTCGGATTTGGGATACTGACTTCTCATTGGCCAGAATGAGGGTGTATCTCTTAAGATAGTGTATACCTCTACATAGGAAATACGGTATCGGCGCTCCTACTTCCTCTGTCCCAAAAAGATTGCGAGATCTGGATGTTCGCTTGTGCCGATCTGCGACCATTCCGAAGTTCTGCTTTCTGATTGCACCACAAGAAAGCTCTCGTCGTGGGCGGGTTTTCTGTATTTATGGCGCTAAAAGAGCTAATCAAAGGGTGGTTGTAGAACGCTCGAAAGGTTTTATTGGACAAAATAAAAAACAATGCATTTTGATTGGCTATAAATCTCTTCTGTTTTTGGGCCACTTTTGACTGGCTTTCCATCTCACTTGCGTTTTTCCAGCAGACAAGAATGACGGAGCTCTGTGAGGAGATGGAGCGATTGCAGCTGACGACGAGTTACCACAAGCTCAAGCCCAGTGAGAAAAGCGCCATAGTAATGGAGCTGTTCGAGGCAAGCACACACGGCCGACTGCAGCACGGTGCTCGCAAATAAGTGAGCGAGAAGTGGAGCTGCAGTGTGCCCACTGTGTACCACGCGTGGAAGCAGTACAGCGAGTAGCGCGCATCGGCTACGACAGCGGGCGTGAGCTTCACGCCCCGAACAAGTAAAAGCGGCAGGCGTGGACCCTCTGAGGCTGTCATCCAGGGCATATACGAGTGAATGGCGAGCCTAAAGATTGAGGAGCGCGGCGACCTGCGTTCTCTCAGTGGTGCGCTCGACATCCCGACGTCCACACTGCAGCGCTACGTCAAGAGCAAGATCATCAAAGTGCACACCGTCACGCTGAAGCCCAGTCTATATAACGAGCAAATGCAGCAGCGAATGAACTTCATCTCCTCCTTCATCACCGTCCTCCCCGATGAAACTGCGTTCGCTCCAATGTTTGACAGAATCCACTTGGACGAAAAGTTGTTCTTTCTCAAGAAGACCAAGCACCGTGTGTACCTCACACCAGCTGAGACCAACCCGTACATGCACACGCGCCACAAGTCCCACATCCCCAAGCTCATGTTCCTCTGCGCCGTCGCGCGACCGAGCACGAACGTGTAAACCGGGGAGGCTTTTGATGGCCGCATTGATATGTGGCCTTTTGCCGAATGGACTCCAGCACAGCGCACCAGTCGACGTCGCGACGCAGGCACCCTCAAGCTCAAGTCCATCCTAGCGAACAAGGAAACGTACAAGCAAATGCTAATGCCCGACGTTCTCCCATCAAAGCGAAGTGGCTATGGTGGTGTGGGAAGAACGTCGTTCTGCAGCGCGACAACGCCACGCCCCACCGGTCGGTGCTCGACGCTGACTTTGCGGAAGCTACTTCAGCAGACGGCTGGAACATCACTGTGGAGTTCCAGCCTCCACAGTCACCGGATTTGAATGTGCTGGACCTTGGATGTTTCTTCTCGATCCAGAGCCTGCAGTTCAAGGACCGCGTTGAGACTCTTGAGGCTTTAATTGCATGTGTAAAGCTTGCGTTTGAGACTCTATCTAGTGCGGCATTGGAGAATACGTTCCTCACCTTACAGCAGGTGATGTACTCGGTACTGAAAGTGAACAGGTACAAGTTGCCGCGAACGCAAAATAACTCGATGCGGCGATGTAAGGAGTCGACGTACTTAAGCAAGTACGGACTGTAGAGCAGCCGAAGGACCAAGCGAGATGAGCGCTGGTCTGGCGGAGAGCGGAGTGAGGAAGCAAGTGTGAAGAGGAGTGGATCGGACGGGTGTGCTGCGGCGAGTGCTTGGAGAGGAGGGAGGAGTCGAAGGCGAGTCTTGAGGGGAGAAGTGGTTGTTGTTTATTGGGGAAACTGAGAAGTGAGAGTTGGGATCTTGCTTGTTTCTTCCTGCCTTCTAGCCTCTTTGTTTCTTGTCTTGGGGGAGCGCCCTGTGGGTAGGACATGGGCCGTAGGACACAGACGCGTGTCTGTGTGTCGTAGGATACAGTCTTGTCGCCAGCACTGCATGTTCATCTAATGCTGGTGTGTCCATGGAAGCAGAAATGGAAATGAGCATACCTTTGCGGCTCACCGTCGCAGCTTGCTGCTCGCCAGATCATAGGCTCATTGGCGGAGTATCTTGAACACAGGTTCGCGTCTGATCTGGATACCATACATAAATAGACACAACACAATCCGAACAGATATATTGGAACGACACGCTGGGTTGCGGCTGGAAAAGATTCTGACTTGATTTCATGAGTCCGCATTATTTCTATCGCGTTCATCTGTGTCTGTAAAAATAATCACAGTGGAATCAAAACACACAAAAATCATTAGAAGCAACACGTGTAAATATCAGAAGTAAATACAGCAACGGTACCAGCGCTACACGCGTCCTGCCACTCGCATCTCACTGCTTGTGAGTTCATCTTATTGCTTGCTTGCTGGACTATCACATTCACAGCGCTATCACATTCGTCGTGGCTGTCGTGTCGGCGCTTCACTGAAGTTTACGCAGGCATTGTCCATGGTGTCGCTTGCGGTGCTTTTGCTCACGTGTCGGGGGGGCGCTGGGGATCACATCATGCGCTTCAAGTCGCGAGCAGCACGGGAATAGTCACGAGCAAGTGGCTGGTACATGAGAAAATGACAACACAACAACACACTAGATACAGACAACAAATCGATCAAAATTCCCGCCAGAGAGTTGCGTGTGTACCAGCTCACCGGCCGTACGAGCGCGAGCTTTCACGAAGTCTGTTTGACTTGTCCATGACGCCAATATCAGCTCGAGTCCTGCTTTGCTAAAACAAAATTCGCGCACATAGACACACTTCAGCTGTCGACACATTTACGTTCGTCACACAGACTTGCTCATACCTGGAGTAGTGCGTCTCCTGACAAACGCACACGACACCACTGCACGCACACTGACCCACCTGCCGAAGGAAACCACACAATGACAAGTTATAGGCAGTGACGACAAACTGATCTGCTGTTGCACTTTGGTCACATACCACAACGCTAACCGTACCAAGCAGGATTCTGCGCGTCTCTCCACTGCTTTCGACAGACACCAGCGACTGACACCGCTCGTCTGTATCGGTTGGAGTCATTGCCAGTTTGATCGTCGTTTCCCACAATTTAGAGATGACAGTTGACTTGGGCGGCTTAAAATCGTTTGGCTGTGGTTTGATGGATTTGCACTTGCGGTTAGGTGTGACAAATGAGACTCTGCAGTTGGGAAATAAATAATTCGCTGAGCGCAAATAAGCGTGCCATCTCGCACGACAAAATGTCTGCAAGGCACAATACGTTAAGAACATGTCAAGGGCACCTCCATTTTTATAGTCGAAGAAGACCATTTGAAGGAAGAGCCTTTACCTACCTGCTCATAAACGTATTTTTGCGACAGAGGTTCCTTCAAATAACATCCTCCGAGCGTATATTTTGAGATGTCCCTTGGCTTGGGTCTAATATAGGACGTGCCTGAATCTGATCAAGAGTCAGAGATTCTGATCATAATGCATACGGCGAGTAAAATTTACAAAAAATAAAAAAGTACAAAAGTAGTCTCGTTGCCCTGAGAGGGTTTGTCTTCTTCAATATCCCGAGAGGGCTTGTCAACTTCAGCGTTGCCGATGCGCTAATGTGGAGAGAACCCCGAGCAATGAGCCATCATGTCCAATCAAAACGCGTGCATACGCCTTCGCCGGTGTCTATGGCTGTGTGGCTGTGCGTTCCTCCCTCAACGAGCATCATAGTTGTACTGCGTGGATGTGCGCTTCTGTGGATGTGCGCTTCACTCTCAAGGAGCAACTCTGCGTCGAACTTTGCGTCTGTCTGTGCCGCACACGCGATTTTTGCGGCGACTCCATGTCCTTTCATTTCTAAATCTCCCTCCCCCTCCCCTCCAGCACACCCACCAAGCACACCACGTCCCAGCACATGGCTACAAGTCCGCCAAGCACACCAAGCACACGTCCCAGCACACGGCCCCAAGTCCTCGATGGTCGCTGTCCACCAAGCCCGCCTGTACTTTCCAAGTCCTCGATCGTCGCGATGGACATCAAATTGCCTGCCTCCTCTTCCACCTTCCTCAGTAAGCGCAATTCTAGCGCAAGTGTCCCCTGTGGGATCAGCTCCAGGTGGCCACATATGAACTCGGGCGAGTGATCAAACAGCTCACGGTGGTGAAAGCCAAGCTCGCCGCGGTCAAGAAGAGGAAGAGAGAGCATGCACTGTTCTTTGTCGTGGACGCGAAGCTCGCTCTGTCAGTCTCCATCACGCTTGGTGACGTTACACTCGATGCGATCAAACAGAGCGCGCGTCGCGAACGCGCTAACCGAAGGAAGACCCCCTACCCAAATCGGTCGCTGATCAAGTCAAGCAGTGCGTCGCCGCGTTGCTTGACCCCCTGAAGATCCAGAAACTCGTGACCGAGGTGAAACAAGAGAAACCTTCTCTACTCGAAGTTCTCGTGCTACCACGAGACTCGGCGCTCTTCATGAGCCGCATGAAGACCCTCGTTGCCGAGTGCAGTGAGTCCATCGATATCTCAATGTACTCGCTGACACGCGACCAACTCACGCAAGTACTGGCCGACTGCCACGACAAGGGAGACGTGACGATTCGCGTGGTCGTGAACCACAGGCAGATGCACCTGCAGCTCGCTAAACTTCGCAAGCTCATCAAAGCAGGAATCGCCGTGTGGGTGCACCTGACACCAACATTCATGATGCACGACAAGTTCGCGATCTTCGACGGACGCATTCTCGCGCACAGATCTGTAAATTGGAGCGGTTATGCGATGATCAGCGGCGGCCTAGTGGTGATCCATGACGACGAAAGGTTGCTGCTGCCTGTCGTTGCGTCTTTCGAAGACAAGATAAAGAGGTACCGACTCGTTGAGGAACAAGAACTACTCAAGATCTGCAAGTGGTGCGCTTGCTACAAAAAGGCGTCTGGACGCAGAGCTGGACAAAAGAAGAAGCGTGCAGCGAAGAGAGCCGCTCGCCGGATGAGGAAGATGAAGAGGATAGAGGCTCCAACTCGTAGTGTCCACACAGTCAGTCGTGCAGTTTTTTATTTTTTATTTTTGTCACTCGTATTTTATCTTTTTTAATTTCATCAATGAATGCCAGCTATTTGCTCAATTTGCAGCAACAGAAACAGATCGACGCGATATGGCGCGCCTCCACAGAGATGATGGGGCCACCGCTGCTGCGCAGGTCAGCGAGTTCACGCGCAAGTGGACGGAGCGCGAGGAGGCGGCGCTGCTGAGCTACTGGCGCGAGAACGTGGCCAAGTACACGACGCGCACCAAGCGGTTCTTCTACGACGAGGCCATGCAGCTGCCGGCGCTGCGCAACAAGACCATCTCGCAGATCAAGTCCAAGTGCTTCGATACGGAGAAGCGGTACCGCGACACGAACCACATGCTGCGCGCCGCGGGCATCGACGTGCAGGGCGGCGCGGTCCCGGACGCGAGCCGCAAGTGGGTGCTCAAAAAGTTCTCGCTCTACTACGACGTGCACCCGTTCCTCGGGCCGCACGACCCGACGGTGAATGGTCTCACGGGCGGCGATGGCACTGCTACCAATAACGGTGGCAGTATGGCGGAGGACAACATGGAGAGCTCTCCGCCGCCAGCGGGCGTCCGGTCCTTCGTCGCGCCGGCCACGGGCAAGAAGCGCGTGCTCATTGGCCAACTGGCGGCGGCGTCGCTCACGCACTCGCCGCCGTCGCCGCGCGTCGTGTCCAAGCGCCATCGGCCCGAGATCGAACGGTTCGTCAAGGTGAATGAGGAGGCCGTGGCGAACGCGACCGTCACTCCTGCTGCCAGCGATCCTGCTACTGCTGCGCCAGCTACTACCACAGCTGCTGCTCCATCGTCGTCATCACCGAATGCGGACAGCCAGTACATGATGCCGCTCGTCCAGGAAAACAGCGCGATGGTGGCCGCCGCGACCGAGAAGCTGCGTGCAGAGGCGCGACTCGCGACCATCCGCGCAAATGCCGCGCTGCTGCGCGAGCGCAAGGCGCTCCTGGACGAGGGCATCTCGGTGAGCGAGATCAACGCGCTGCTACCGCTCAAGTCCTCGTGAACGAATGAGTTTGTAGTCAGTCAGTCATGCAATCCAAGTGGTGAGCGAGGGCATCGCCAGTCGTCCTCTTTTGTGAACTCTTCATATTAACATATCAACCCTGTTTTGCTTTTTCATAATTTACAAAAATCACCGAAAATCTCAGGTCATGCCAATCAACATCTGAATAAGGCGACAAACATGAGATCAGAACAGCCTGGGAGGCAAACTCTCGAAATAGCCTTCCGACTGGCAGCCAACGCTCTCTCTCCACCCATCAGCGTCATTCCACAAGCCACTCGTTCTCGCTCAGCTTCTCCCAGTCTCTCTCTCCAAGCCTCGGGGCCTTCAAGACGGCGCCATGTCGTTCTACCTGCTCAGCGAGGGCCTCACGTGCGTCACGCCTCAGTCCGTTCGTCTGACTTGAAGTATGTGGAAGCTAAGACTGCAACATGCTGACACTCGTGCATATCTCTATCAGCTTTGTGGGCATCTTCTCCGGCGCGTACGAGTCGCTCAGAGTGCTCTCGCGCGCAGAGAAGGGCATCGAGACGTCGACGCTGAGCGCGATCCTCGAATTCTGGTGAGTTTTTTTCTATGGAGGCTTGCAAAAACAAGGCTTATAGAGGAGTGAAGCTCATTGTTGGGCTCTTGGTAGGGTCGTGCTCGCCGTGATGGCCGTGTTTGAGCAGTACGTGGAACTCTTCGTGTCCTGGTTCCCGTTCTATTACCTCTTCAAATGCATCTTCCTCGGCCTCCTGCTTGTGCCCAACACCAAGGTATGCATGCAACTGATACTGATAGCGTAGCCATTCGAGAGTGGGCTTGAATTAACTTAGGCTTGGCTGTTATTCAGTTTGCCCACGTGCTCTACGACGGCTTCGTGGAGCCGGGCGTGGCCATGCTTAAGCACGAGTTCGACGCGAACGTGCAGCCCGTGCTCGAGACCCTCGTGCTCAAGTGAGAATAGCGAACTATTCGACACCTCGGATTTGTTTTGCTCCTATGATTTCTAATTTCATGTTGGGCTCTCGTGATGTTTTTAATATATTTCAGACACGGCCACTGGTTCCACCAGCAGCTGCTCGCGCGCTCGCTGTCGCTTTTCCAGGATCACGAACTCCTCGAACTCGAACGTGAGCTCCAGACCAAGCTCTCGGACGTTCGGGTAATTATTTATTGTTTTTATTTCTTTGTATAAAGATAATTCTCTCACACGAGCTGCTAATAACTAATGGATCTCTCTGTCTATCTGTCTTCCCCACAGGATGAAATGCGCGATCGCCACCGCCGCATCAAGGCCGAGCAGCACGCCGCCATCGAAGGAGAAAATATTTAACCCACTCCAGCCAAACAATTAGCTTCCGACAGCTTTTTGTATATTTTTAATGAATTTTACCACCACCATTCACCAAATGGCTACACCTCAAAGCCTCGTGGCTACATTTTGATTATACAAAGTTAGGGATTGAGCGTAGTGTTGAGCAGACTGCTGCTGCTACTCTTCTGCTTCTTCTTGCTGCTCTTCTTGTTGCTGGACACGGGCGTCGCGATCGGGATCGCAACCACCGGCAAGTGGTGTCCTCCAGTGGTGGACGCCTTGCGAGACGAGCCGTAGGACGGTACGTACGCATTATTGATCGTCTCGTCGTGCTCCAGCGAGAGTCGTGGTGCGCAGCAGCCCACGAAGAACACGATGAGCGCCGTGAAGCAGGCCGCGCAACCCGCGACGATGCCAAAGATCCCACCGGCCATGCCCAGGTCTAGGATGCCCATGATGAGCAGGTAGCCGCCCAGGCCGCGGTACGTGTAGAGAAAGCCAAAGTACTTGCGCAGGAACGCGTCCGTGAACTTGAAGCGGCACTCGAAGAGCAGCAGCAGCAGCGCGAAGAGCATCACGTAGAGCGCCACGAGCGCGGCCGGCACGTCCAGGTAGAGCAGCGACGTGAGGCTCCCGGCGCCCGCGAGCATCTGGATCACGGCCGTGACCACGTTGAGCATGCGGACAGTGCCCACGAGGTACGCGACGCTCTCGCGCTTGACGTGGAAGTCGCTCGACGTCATGCTCTTGGTAACTTGTTGACTTGTGGAGAAGACTCGTTCGCCTGAAGGCCGATCGCGAACTGCCTATGAAGTCTCGAAGGAGAAAAGGAAGCCAGACTCGCGTTTCAAAAAAAACTGCAGCAGTTGTTTTCGTGTGTCAGTGACCTTTGAGCCAAACGAGGAGGAAAAAGAAAAAGCAACTCACCTCTTGAGTCGTTACGTGGAGCAGAAAGAGCCGCTCGGTTTTTCTTCCGCGCCACCTGGCAGAGCATAACACAAAGCAGTGTTTGATCCATGAAGAGTCCACAAATCCTCAGTCTCTTCTCACACAAAATGCCTTTGTTTCTTGATTTTCTGCTTCGTAATTATCGTGTTTTCTTTCTGCCGCTTGTGCGTGATTGGTTTGTATCGGTCTTCATTCGCCCCTTAAGCGCGCTTTCAAGCTGCTGCTTGTCTCCTTCGACGCGTGGCTGCTTGCTTGCTCGACTGACTAGTGGTAGAAGTCAAAGCTCTTGTCGGCGCTCTTGATGGCGTTCTTGTAGCCCTTGTCAAAGTCCTTTGGCAGCACCACGTAGCGGTTCTTGCGCACGGCCTGGAGCCCAGCTTCCTGGCAGATCGACGCAATGTCGGCCGAGCTGATCTTCTCCGGGCGGTTCACGTAGTCCTCCAGGTCCACCTCGTCGCCCAGGTTCATGTTGGCAGTGCACGCCTGGTAGATGAGGCGCTTCTGTCGTCGGTCTGGCAGCGGGAACTCGATCTTTCGGTCCAGACGGCCGGGACGCAGCAGTGCCGGGTCGAGCGTGTCTGCCCGGTTCGTCGCCATGATCACCTTGACGTTCGTGGCCTGGTCGAAGCCGTCCATCTGGTTGAGCAGCTCAAGCAAAATACGCTGCACTTCGCGGTCCGCGCCGGTCTGCGCGTCGAATCGCTTGGTTGCGATCGCGTCTACTTCGTCGATGAACACGATCGCGGGCGAGTTCTCCTTCGCGAGGCGGAACACGTCGCGCACCATACGCGGGCCTTCGCCGAGGTACTTTTGCACAAACTCCGAGCCCACGACGCGAATGAACGCCGCCGTCGTAGCGTTCGCCACGGCCTTGGCGAGCTGGAAACGAATAACAGACAGTGAGTTAATATCTAACAATTTTTTTGAGAAACCATCGGGTGTGGGCGTTTACCATCGTCTTGCCCGTGCCTGGCGGGCCATACATGAGCACGCCACGCGGCGGGTCGACGCCGATCTGCTTGTACAGGTCAAAGTGCGTGAGCGGGAGCTCGACCGCCTCGCGCACCTCCTGCTTCTGCACATCCATGCCGCCAATGTCCGAGTAGCTCACGTCCGGGCGCTCCGACATCTGCATCATCTGGATACTCGAGTCCGACTCGGGCGGAAGCACGTCCACGACCGCGTGCGAGTGGCGGTGCAGCGCGACCGATGAGTTGGGCTTGAGGCGCTCGCGGTCCAGCGTGCTCAATATCCGCACGTAGTAGTTCGAGCCGGCCGTGGAGCCCACGATGCCGTAGTTCGCGTCAACCATCTCGAGAAACTGGCCAATCACGAGCGGCACCGACTGGATGCGCTTCACCTCCTCCTTCGCGCGGATCAGCTCGCGCTTAAGGTTCTTCATCTCGTCCTTGATGTAGCCTTCCTACAATTTATCAATATCCATATAGCATTATAAAAAAAGACATTTACAGTCAGTCGCGATCCTGCTTCCAAGGCCAAGAGCTACACAACACGAGCAGTAATTGCGTCACGGTCGCCTGTTGACTGTACCTGGATATCCAGAAACTCGAGATGGCGCTCCAGCGACTTGAACTTTGTGTACATGTCCGTCTTGCTCTCCTGCACATGTCGCCGTCATCATCATAAGACAGAATGGTTAGCATTTGCGTCTGCTCGCTCGCTTCGCTTGAGAAAGTATCTTAGACATGAGCGCAATCCTCTCTCCAAAGCGCAACAGAGAGACGCATAGCCACAAGGACAGCTAAGGACAGACAAAGAGAAGAGATTCGTCATTTACGTACAATGGTGGCCGGCAGCAGGGGCTCCTCGCCTAGCGCCGTCGCGTGCAGTCCGATCTCCTCCATGGCTGCTCGCTTTCCTCTTTCTTCTTCGCAAGTCGTAAACGAAATCTTTTCTTTTTTGTTTCACACAGAGGTGAAGGGGGAGATCTGGATCGTATTTAGAAGAGTATGTTTAGTACTACAGAGTGAATGAATCGTACTTACACGATATGGTGCAGTACGATATCGCATAAGTACTGTACGCTATTAATACCATGTCATGGTATTAAGATGTTAAGTGCGACTAAGCTGAGTGGGGAGCTCTTCGAAGCATCGCAAGATCGTTTACGGTCAATCTAAAGCAAGTTGAGCCCACCAAGCAATGTTGTGAAGGTCCAGGACTGGAGATGGCATCAGTCTTTTTGTATGTGGCCACGAAGAAAAGCGAGTTCATGACGAAGAAAACGATCTTGTTGAACGCGTCCTTTTGGCCAATTTGCTCATGCTCATGGGTAATCGAGGTGATGTCACTGATTGTCCTGATCCAAATACACAAAAGGATAGAGCTACAATCAAAGTGGCGGTTTTTAGCCTCAATCTGACATTTGTTGCAAGAAAACAGACTTAAAAATGTGTATTTATCCCTTTTCACAAATTTGTTTCGTTTCCGGTCGAGAGTGGGAGCATTTTCCAATTGTTGGACCCATTCAAATGTCCCAAGCAAGGTCAGTTCTTACCACAACAACTCGACAGGCTATCCATCCATGATGGCGATCTTCTCTCGCTTCAAGCGTGAACAAGTTAATGGAGACGCTCGATATGAACACATACATGCACAGGCAAAAGGAGCAAAGGCTCGGTGTTGTTGGCGGGTTTTTACTAGTATTACAGCGATCTTTAAAACATCAAAACAACCTACAGATCAAAAAATGAACGCCACCATCGTGTCTCTATTGGAGTCGTACGTACAGCTGCCGGTTGCTCGCTACACGCGGGTGAGGACGCCAGCGAGCGTGAGCAAGAAGACCACGACCACGTACGGCAGCTGCGAGCGCCAGCGGCTGCGCAACGCGAAGAGCGCCTTGGACGTGGCCGACTCGCGCTTCGCCAAGCTGCTGCGCAGATGCGACGACTTCTTGCTGCGCAGCTGCTGTTGCATGGACTTGCGCAGCAATGCGCCGTCGCTCTTGCGGCCCGCGCCGTTGCCATTGACGATGCTGCGCTGCGACTCGACGCTCAGGTCGGTCATGCTGTTGCGGCGGCTGAGCTCCGAGATACTCTGCACATTGACGCTCACGCACGCGTCGCAGGAGCGCAGCGTCTTGCGCTGGATTAAAATGCGCTGCGTGGAGCAGTTGCGGCAGACCACCTCGCCGCAGAAGCGGCAGTGGTGCTTCTTGTTCCAGAGGCGGAACGACCGCCGGCAGTTGGAGCACGAGGAGCGCGTGGACTTGGGCACCCAGTGCGAGCGGTGGCAAAGCGCGTTCGCCTCGAGCCCCATGGCCTGCGCCGACATGCGGCGGAACATGTTGGTGCTGGTGGTGTTGGTGCTGGTGGTGTTGGTGCCGGTGCCGGTGCCGGTGCCGTCCGTGTGGCGGCGTGGGCGTACGGCGGGGTCACGCTCCATGGTCGTCGCCATTGTTCGCTCTGCTCTTGTCTCTCTCTCTACACACGGTACTTCTGTGTTGTTACGGAGAGCGCTTTCCTGTATCTTGTCCGGGCTGTGGCTGTGGCTGCTGGTCGCTTGGACTGGGATTGGAAAGTGAGCTTCCTCATAGCGAAGTGGGCTTGCGAGGAATCATTGGGTCTGTTCTCTATGAGCGTGTCCGATCGCAACAAAAGGGGAAGAGAGAGCGAGCGTTTCGCATACCGGAGCTGCTCGGCCCATCCAAGCTGAGCCATCTGTCATGCTGGATATCATTGAAATGACGCGCAAGTACAAATCTATATCGTATATCAGAGGATATATATTTATAGAGGATGAAAATATGGGCATTTGTATGGTTTAGGAATCACAGCTGACTATTATGATTCACAGGAAGATTGCTTTCAAAAACGTTCACATTGATGACGCTTATCTGAAAATGGCCCGGTCAATCAGCGCCATTCCGACAGAACCCTGCTGTCCCCAGTGGCACCTTGCTACACGGTGCCTTGTAGCGTCTCCAACTCGGAATGCTCCTCGTGCTGGTCACCATCAAGCATAGCAACACCATCCGCAGTACCGGCTGCTAGCGCTGCTTGTTGCTGCGTTTGTAACTTGCTGTCCAAGTCCAGGTCTGTTGCAGTGTCGATGGAGCTGGTGGTGGCAACGGCGGCTATCAGTTCACCAGCTGGTGCAGAAAACGAGCGCTCAGACCCATTCGTCAGCGCCGGCGCTACTGCCGTGACTGGATTCGGGGCTGCGGCTGCGGTTATACTCTTGCGAGGCTCTCGGCTGCGCATCACAGCGGCCTGGGACGCATCGACCGTGTCCACATCAGAAGCCTCGGCAGTGGTGGACACCACGACTCGCACCTGATTCGGTGCTACCACCGGCGCTGCGTTCTCCTTGTCGTCGTCGCTGCTGCTCGAGCTGTGGGACCGCTCGTTGTCCTCGTCGGTCGTGTTCGTCTCTGTCTTGTCGCCTTCCGATGCAAAGTCGTCGCCTCCCTGGTCTCCACTGTCTTCTGCATCGGCTGCTGCGTCTCGGTCACTGAGCTTTGAATCTGTAGCTAAAGTAACATCGGACACACTGGGAACTGGAGGGATCACTGCCACCGCCACCGGTTCCGCCCGTGCCTCAAATATGCGCTCGACGACATCTGCGAGCGCCGCGTGCGCAATGTGAACAGAGTTCACGAGCTGGCGCAAACCGTCAAAGATCGCCTGGATCTCGTCGCAGGCGAGCTTGCGGTTTGAAATCCACACGAGCCCCGTTTGCGTCATGCGCACGTAGCACGACAGCGACCGGTGCACGTACTGCCTGTAGTACGAGACCACGCGGCGATTGCGCCCGCGCGGCTCCTGCTGGTGCAGGATCGTGTACGCGTCACCGTGGTTCAGGTGCGTGAACGGGATCGGGTGCAGCGCCTCGCAGCTGAAATGGTAGCGCTCAATCAGCGCCTGCTCGACGATCTGCTGCTCGCGCGGGTGGCTGATCGGCATGAAGATCGGACAGATCATCGGGTGCAGGTCCAGGTTGCTCGAAACGCCGTTCTCGGGGACCTGTGTAGTGTGAGCAGTGTGAAGCGTTAGCATCTTGACAGTAAGTGAGTGTAACATTCGAACAAATATCGCAGTAAACCTGAATGAACTCGAGCCCGAGCTGCTTCGCTCGCCGCACGATCCCCGTGATGAAATCGTCGACCAGCGAGCTGCGACACACGAGCCACTGCACCTCGACGTGATAGCACTGCGTGGCGAGCAGCTCCGTGTCGATGCGCGTGATGACCCAGTTCTGGCTCGTCGGCGCGTCGCTCGCGTTCATCGGAATCTTGATGTTCTCCTGGCCTACGCGCTTAAACGCGTCGACGCCGCTGCTCGACATGGTCTCCTTCCACTCGGACGAGATCTTGACATTCGGTGCACCTGTGCTCGCGTCGGCTCTCGAGCGCAGATACTCGATGAACGTCCTGCACTTCTCCGTGTATTCCACAAGGTTGTCTACGTGCCACAAACAAGCAAGCAAACAAGTTTCAAACACAAGATAGACCGTCAGTTCTCCAATCCCAGGACAAAATAGCAATCCATTCAGCTTCTCACCTTTGTCTTGCTCGGTGCCTTCGAGTCGTGGTGGCACGACGCAGTACAGGATGCGCTTGTACCGAATGGCTTCGCTCATTTCGTCATAGTAGCCGCAGATGAGCTGGTCCAAGTAGTTCCACGCGTACTCGAGCCGCGGGTACTTGCGGAACTCCTGGGAGACAGACAGGAACGTGTGCGCCACGGGCGACCAGAGCGAATACCGGTACTCCATGATGTCCACGTCAGAGAGCACTTTCGCTACCTGCACGTACCGCTTCACGTCGATCGTCTGTGTCTCTTCGTTGAACATGATCTCGTGGATGCGGTGGCCCATGCTCAACCGGAACACCGGTCGCGCCTTCTCGCTGCCGTCGTCGAGTATCACGAGCTGGAAGTCCTGCGAGAACCGCTGCGCGACCATCTCCATCACGAACTCGCTGTAATCTCGGAACGTCACGCCATGCTGCTCGTCACGCTCGGGGAGCGTGACACTGTAAATGGAATGCTGGTAATACGCCTTTAGCTCATTCGGCGTGGGGAAGAAGTCACTCGTGAGCGGCAGCAGCGCGGGAAAGCACAGACTTTTCCACTTGAGCATGTTCTGCACGAGACGGTACTTGGCATCTTCGCTCGGACGGATCTGGCTCCAGCGCCGCTGGTTGCTCGTGAGCTTCCTGTTGAGAATGTACGCCTGCGAGCTAAACAAGTCGTCCTTCCCGACACCCTCACCGGCACGAAGCATCGGGCTCGTCGTGTACGGTGGCGCGTACGTGCTGGGCAGCGAGCCAGAGATGTTGCGCGTCTTGCTGTAGTCCATCACCGAAGCTTCTTCATCCGACGAAGACAGAAACTTGTTCTCGGAGCTCGCTGATCCACTCAACGGGAGCGGAGACGGGCTGCGGTCTCGCTGTCTCCACGGACTATTCTCTCCTCGTGTGTTGTCGTATCCGTTCGCCAGGTTGTTGTTCCCTGCTGAGTTTGCCTGGAAAGTCATGACAGATCCTGTCAGTCCAGTCCGCTTCTTCGGGTTCGAACCGGGTGGCGGCCTTGGACCGAGAGGCGGCGTCATGCACAATCTGTCGCCGCCGCCGCCGTCCGTGGATTTCGGTGGCATTGCTGATCCGCTGCGACTGCCGGTAAACCCAAACACTTGGTCGTCGTACTTCTCAAACTGCTGCAGCACGCGATTGCGGTCCGAGGGCGAGAACGACCGCGCTTTCGGCAGCATGTCGCCTCCGTACGTGATCATGTCGTCCACGGACGTGATCGACGGCGACCGCGCGCGCACCAAGTCGCTGTCAAATCCTGCGAAGAGGAGCTCGTCGTACGTCGAAAACTCAGAGATCATGGTCGCAGAGAGTCCCGCGCGTCCTTCGTATAAGTCGCCACCGAAAGCCACGCTCTCGGGCTCGTCTTGAAATCGGTTCAGCAGCTTCTCGAGCGGCTTCGGGAGCGAGTAAGGCGACAAGTGCATCAAGCGGTCCTCTTCTTTAAACATGCGGCACATTGGCAGTGGCACAAAGTCTCGGGTCTTGGGCACTTTTGGGTGGCACACAGCGCACTGACTGGAAATGTCTTTATCAAGTGGACACGTGTGGTCCACCATCATGTCTTCTTCGACAAAGCAGAGTGGGATCCAGAGCGGGATCATGTAGTTCTTGCGGTTCTCAAGGCGCTGTGTGCAGTACTTGCAGAGCTGGGTTGCGCGCACGGACGCAGCGCCAACATCCGCCATCGACTGGTTGTCAAACATGCCGTCGTTCGACGCTGTTCGCGATCGGCGCTGGAACGCTTTATTGTTGGTGGTGTTGTTGTTGGGCTGATTTGCGCACAGACACGCGTCGGCGACCGTGTTCGCTTCTCCCGCGCGACTCGGCAGCTTCATCTCGGTCAGCTCCGACTGCTTGAACAGGAACAGTGGGCATTTGTGCAGCGGGGGCGTGGCGAGCGAGATGAGGTCGATACCGATACCGTGGTCCATCATGCGCTGTTCGGTGATCTCAGAGAGCCGCTTGTTGACGGAGAAAATGCCGTTCCCGGCTGTGAACAGCACGACGCTTTGCCCACTTCTCGCTAAGTGCCGGTCGATGTGGTGCTTCTCAAAGATGTTGAGTACCAGGTTGATCGCTTCGAGGAGGTTTCCGTCACGGGCATAGGACGGAACGCCAAGTCGCGGCGTCGACTCGTTGCTGGTTCCAAGCGGTGGCGGTGAAGGAGGAGGCGGCGTGTAGTACGGCGAAGGGTGCGTGCGCCAGCCGCAGGCGTGCGGGAACTCGTTCATCTCGCGCTTGAGTTGCACGAGCAGCGGTAGCACGTCAGTCACGAGGCTGTCGAACGCCACGACTTTGTAAAAATCCTGGTAGTGGCGTCCATTCTCATCGACGCCGATCGGGAAATAGTCGCGGCGCTCGTACGGAAACGTGCGGTCCTTGTCGTCTGTCGTGCGCTTCTTTGAACTGGATGAGCTGCTGGCTGCAGAAGCAGCAGCACGAATCGAGCGGCCTGTCCCGCTCGACGCTCGGCGCTTGCGGCCGCCGGACGATGACGCCGAATTTTGGAACTCGTTCTCGTGCTCCAGGTCTGGATAGTAATTGCGCGCAAAGAAGATGATCGTGAGGCTGTGCGAGACCTTGTGCGTCATCCACTTGCTCAGCACGTTCTGAACGACGTTGAGGAAGATCTCCATGTACAACTTGCCTGAGTTGGCCATGTCCCACATCTCGGGTGTGAGCTGCACGAGCCACATGACGCGCGACGTGCGCGACCGGAACGCGAACTTGGTCTTCTCCGAAATGACGCCACTCGACACCTTATCGCTGTTCGCGCGGATGTCCATGACCTGCCACCGGGTGCCGTGTACGCGGATGTTCTTCCCAACGTACACGGCTGAGCCCACGACGGACTTCTTCAGGTACCACAGGTCACGTCTCGACATGAACTGGTCCTTGAGCGACACTTCGACAAAGTCCACCTCAACGTGCACCTTGGCGACGAAGCGCACCATAACGTCGTTGTACGGCGCGAGGTGAAATTCCGCCGCCGTGTCCTTGAGCACGCTCACCTGCATCTTGCCCTTGATCGGCAGCATGCTGCTCCTCTGCGGGATCTCCATGAGCAGGTGGTGGCGCGACACCATCGCGCCAATATCACTCATGTCGCCAGTGTAGTCGGTCGGCTGCTCGTGCACGGTAGCAGCCATGCTGTCGCTCGGACGCATCATCATCGGCGGCGGCTGGAAGACTTCGACCACGTAGTCGTCACGGTGCAGGTCCTTGAGTTGCGGGAAGTACTCGGGGTTGAGCACGAGCTCCTCGCCGTTCATGAACTCGTGGCCGTGCACGTGGAACTTGAACTGCGCGGCCGGGTGGATCGCCAGCGGCTTCTTCGCGCGCGCGGGTGTTGTGGAAGCGCTCGCCTCTGAGGCTACTTCGGCGGACGTCGCGACAGAGTCTTCGCCATCAGGAGACACGGGTGCCACTGCTGCGTCGGGTACTGCTAATGTCGGTGAAGGCGCTGGGACGGCCGACACTTTCGCAGCCACCGCGGCAGCCGCAGCGCGACGTCGCTCCGATCGCCGACGCATGCTCGCTTGCTGCTGCTTCTCTTCTCGCTTGGCAGCTCACTGATAAAATGCTGGCTTTCAAATTGATGATGCGGAAAGCTGACAACTATTCAAACTAGATTCTAAGCTAACAAAGGTAGAAAACGTTTTGTATATTCGACATATTGTGACGTATATCACAATTACAGATGTCTTTCTTCGTAAATGAATAATTAACATAATGAAAGTAAACTAAATATATATATAATTCTTAGGACTAAGCCAATAGCACAATCAAAAATTGGCCAGTGACGCAAGTGGCTATTTTTAGCCTCGATCTGGTTGGTATCTGCGTCACGCACGCAATGCATGGAGCCTTTGACGCAGATCACAGTCTCATCAATGCACTGGAGGTGCAAGTGGGAATGGTGGTGGTAATGGGTTTATATGTTATGCTTGCTGTTCTCTTCTCTCTACACGACATTACTACTTTCCTGCCAAAATGGGCTGAGGGTTGAGCCTCTGAACTGAATTCTCTTGCTGCTGTTGTCAGAAGAGCTCGACGGAGAGCGTGTGGACTGGTGAATAGCGTACACTCAGTGTCTGCTCTCACCTTTCTTCCTCTGTCTGCTGATTTACTTCTTGCTCGGTCTGCGGCTGTTCGCCGACGCGACGATCGCCGACACCATCCTGCATTATACAAAATGGATCAATGGTTAGCATCCTGTAAACTGGTAGAGATATACAAGCAATGCAAACGGGAGACGGATGCGCACCAGAACATGCCGTAGACGATCTGGAAACCGTAGAAGACCGTCTTGCCGATCGCCTCCACGCGCGCCGCTTGCAGGTTCTTGAAGCGCAGGATCTCCGTCGGGTCCAGGAGGTGCTCATTGCGCGATACGCTGATAGAAAGATCGCAAGTCATGAGGAGAACGCACTACACAGTCAGTACGCAATGCAATGAATGCTTCATGAACAAGAAACAGGTGCGTGTCAGTCGTACCGACGGGCATGCCAGAGCGCAATCGGGACGTTGAGCAGGAACACGTATGGCGCCCACGCCACCAGACACAAGAACATCAGGATGCCGTGAAGAATCATCTCGGGGTCTGCATTTCATAACACACATCGGAACAAATTAGCTCCCACGCAGCCACTTGCGCCAAAGATATGTGAGCATACAAGCCACGTACAAACGAGCTTGTTGAGGCGCTTGGACACATCTGCAGGGTTGAGGTGATCCAGCTCCAGCTCGTCCAGTGTGATTAGCTACATGGTTCATCACACATACATACACGCACAGATAATGAGTACCAAGCCCCACAGGAAGTGATCGTAGCTCTTCGCATCTTTTCGCAAAGGAGAGCAGACGCACCCAGTAGCCATTAAGAAATGTCAGCGCGACGATGTCGATGAAGCTCAGCACCGCCAGCAGCACTTGCATGTTTGCTTCTTTCGTAGAAGTCTCTGTCGCTTGCTGTCACCCGCTATAAGAGAGAGAGATGGAGAGCTAGCTGCTGCTTGGTCTCCGTTCCCTTCTTCCCTTTCTTGCGGTGTTTGCTTTCTGTGACGCAAAAAGCCACCCCTCGTTCATTAAGTTTGATCTGGGATTACAAATCAGACCTACAACGCACATAACGCAATAATAAGCGACTTTTTACATGCAGAACTAGATGCGGACTTAACAAGCTAGAGCGACTGCTTGAACTCACAAAGCGGCGCGAGCAACAACACCGACACCGACAGCGGCGACGATGGCGTTGACGCGGCACTGTAAGTTTCCATCACGCTCTATCACTTGTGTTTGTATGAGTGACGCCTTGTGCTCATACGTGCGTGTGCGTGTGTGTGCGTGTTGGTGAATGTGAGCGCAGCGCACTTCTTGGGCCACTCCAGCAACGTCAATTGCCTCAAGTTTGGCCGCAAATCGGTGTGTAACGCAATGCGCCCGAGCCTGTTACTTTCATAACGTTAATGTATATGCGCCTAGCGCTTCCTAAGCACGTAGGCGCATCACTCATGATTACTATCCACACGTGCGTGTGTATGTGTTCGCAGGGCCAAGTGGCGGCGACGGGCGGCGATGACAACATCGTCAACCTCTGGCGCATGCGCGAGAAGGAAACCAAGAACATTATGAGCCTCTCGGGCCACCAGAGCCCCGTGGAGAGCCTCGTGTTCGACCCATCGGAGCGGAAAGTGATCGCAGGTTCGAAAGCCGGGTCCATCAAGGCGTTCGACCTCGAGGCCGGCAAGGTCAGTCGCACGCTCAAGGGCCACATGTCGACGTGCACGGCGCTCGACTACCACTTGTACGGGGACTACGTCGCGTCTGGCTCGCTCGACACGATCGTCAAAGTCTGGGATCTGCGCACGAAGAGCTGCATGCAGACGTTCAAAGGCCACAAGACCGAGGTCACGACAGTGTGCTTCACGCCCGACGGCCGGTGGCTCACGTCTGGCGGACTGGACGGCACGATCCGCATCTGGGACCTCACGGCCGGCAAGCTCCTGCGCGAGTTCTCGGACCACAGCGGCGCGATTACAAGTACGTTGTCGTTGTGCTGACTATCCTGGCTGGTATTTGGCATTATTAGACCTATAATGACACTGCTATTTGTTTCTTTGTGTGGGTACGCAGACCTGGAGTTTAATCCGGAAGAGTTCATCCTCGTGTCGGCGTCGGCGGACAAGACGCTGCGGTTCTGGGACGTTCAGGAGTTCGCGCTCATCGGCCTCACGCCCACCGACAACGCGACCGTATGTGCTCTCTATGTGTTTATCTACGTGGATGGTGCCATTATACTAAGCACTGTGTGTTGTTGTGCTCTTTAGACGACGACAATGTGCCACACGATCGCAGAGCCACACAGCGGCAAGTATCTATTTTGCTGCTCGCCCGAGGCCGTGCGCGTGTGGTCGTACGAGACTGCGATCGAGTGCCACGACAGCATCATGTGCCCGCGGCCGAAGGAGACGGGCGGCGCTGTCGAGATGCACGCGGACTCGACCATGTTGCAGGACATGAAGGTCATGATTGGCTCCATCCAGGACGCGTTTGTGTCCATCTGGCTACTGGACGTGAATCAACTGCGGCCGTTTAACAACAGCAGTGGCGCAGTGCGAAACAAGCAGCAAGAACCATCGAGAGCCCCAGTCTCTGCGCCATACACTCACCAACAGCAGCCTCAACAACCACAGCCAAGCTCACACAATGGTCCCCCGAGCGCGTCGTGTTCATGGGATTTCTCGCTGAAAGATGAGCAGCCTCTTTCAGCGAGAAATCCCATGAACACGAACAGCATCACAGATCGATTGGCGCCCGACTTCCAGAACCGCGTCGCTGTTTCAAGTCGACCCACGACGCCAGCAATTGCGCTTCCGCCTCCGTCAAGCAATGCAGCTCCAGGGACTGGGAATGCGGGTCGATTCATCGAGGACCCACGCAGATCACGTACACTTTATGATATACGTAGATGTTGATGTATGATGTGCGTGGAGCCAATCCAATGTGTGCTTTTGTTCATGTCAGACGATACCAGGATGGCGACCCCGGACTCCGCTGCCGCTCAAGTTGACCACCGACCAGTTTCCAACAATGGCTTTGGTAAGAGTTCAGCATCACTGTGTTGCCAACGCATTCCGAGCGCTTAGTTGACATATCTATCTGTGTTTGCCATTGCAGAACCAGCTTCCTATGCGCCGCAGCAGCCCAACCCAGCAGCAGAAATCCGAGTACGTTAAGCTCATCCGCACCAATAACAAACTTCAGTACTCTCATCATATATTATGCTTTCTGTGACCACATTGACTCATGCTCAGCAGGAAGAGGAAGTGGCAACGACGGACTATATCATGGAGCTGCGCTGCGGCATGGACACGTGCGTCAAGACCTTTAAAGCGCGCCAGAAGTGCATCCAGCAGCTGCTCGCGTTCTGGGAGAAAGGCAACCTGCACGACGGCTTCCGGTACCTCGGCCAGCTCCCCAATGGCAAGCGCGAGGCGATCGTCGTCGACGTGCTGCGCATCACAGACTTTCAGTCACTCGGGTTGGATCTCGAGGGCTGCGCGTTGCTTTTGCCATTGGTGACTGAGCTACTTGCGAGCAAGTTTGAGATGTAAGTTGGTCGGGGTTGTATGGGAAATTGGTTCTTGTTTAGAGTCAAGACTGACTGGCATTGTGCAAATATCAATAGGTACCTGAGTGTGGGCATCGAGTACGGACAGAAGCTCTTTGACGCGTTCTCGCCCATCGTCAAGGACTCGATCCGGTCCAAGCAGTTCCGTTCGCGAGACGTCGACCTCGCTGGCGAGCAGAGGTGCGAAGAGCTGCATTTGCAATGCTGTGTTGCTTTCTGCGTCATTATCTAAGTGAGTTGTTTGTGTGTGGTGTGTATCTGTTTGCTTTGTAGAACGCAGCGGTGCGTCACGTGCGATGGCTGCTTCCAGGAGATGCACCACCACATGCACACGCTGCACGAGCGCCTGCGCTATCCGTCCCTGCAGACCAAGGCGCGCGGGTTTGCGCAATCGCTCTCTGATTTTTATCGCAAGTAAACGCAAGCAGCCAGTCAACTTTATGATGGGGCAAGATCGCGAAGCAACCTTTTCATCAGCAAGCAAGGATGCATTCGCAAACACACAGAAGACGGACATGAAAATGCTCCGTGTTGATTGGTTGGTTTGCTTAAAAATGATTGTATGGCTGTCTGATGTGAACGCAGAGCTACGATTGCTGCTTCAGCCAAGACACCTCGCTTCAAAAGATGTCGTCACCACAGCTTACAATCGCGAGGTCGCACGCACCATCGTGGCCTGGATGATGCCGTGCGGCTCGGACGTCGGCAGGAACACTTCACCGTGCGGGTGAATGTTCTTGAGGCCGAAGCGCGTGAGGTCCACCGGCAGGTTGTGCACGTTCGGCATCGTGATGGTGATGTCCTTGACGAACGAGCACTTGTTGAGCACGGCCTCGCCCATTTGATAGAGCGTGGCCTGCACGGCGTCACTGGGCACGCCGACGTCCGACGGCCCCGAGAACGCGTCCAGCAGCACCTTCTTCACCTTCTCGCGCTGCGCCTTGAAGCCCGCGCGGAACGCCTCGGGCGTGAATGTCCACGTGGCCTTGACGACCGTGCCCACGAGACGGTCGGGTGTGTCCGGGAGCGTCGTGTACTCGTCGCGGAAGAAATCCACGAAGCTGCTCTGCGTGGTCTTCATTACGCGCCAACCGTCAATACCCGCCGAGAGCGTCACGAGTGGCTCGCCGCCGTGTGGCGCCTTGCGAGCAATCGCGCTATTGAACAGGAACAACAAAGGTGACAGTATCGTTAGTGAACACATTCCACACGGCAACAGCATTAAACGGGATCGATAGCAAGACGTAGAACGTCTGACGTACTAGGTGGTGGAGACGCCGCTTTCGACGCCGACGAAGGCGTGGTGGTGCGCGCGCACCTTGCCGCTTGAGTCCGCGGTCACGATGCGCTCCCAGTGGGTCTCAAAGAGCTTCACCTTGGCGACGTCGACGATCTGCGGGTGCGTGGCCACAAAGTGCTTGGCGAGGATGACCGCAAAGTCCTCGATCGTCTCGAACTCGTGCTTTTTCGCGAGCACGTAGACCGTGTTCTTGACCGAGTCGGTTGGCAGCACGCCGCTGTTGTCGCCGTCGTAGTATGCGCGCTCGGCGGGGCCCTCGAGCAGGATCTCGGCCTCGAGCTGCAGCACCGAGTGCTTCTCCGGCGTGCGCGTGACCTTGAGCAGGCGGACGCGGCCCTTGCCGTGTTCGTGCGCCAGAAGCTTCACTACCATCTTAGGATTTTCTTGGGTCTTGTTGCGGAGAAGAGGGCGGGCGATTGGTCGCTTGTGGGCTTGGAGGCGAATTGTGGAATGAGGTCTTGAGTGTAACTTAACAGGGCTGAGAAAGATATTCGCATTCAGAAATCGCATTCAGGCAGAAATGGGATGCGCTGTCCGTATTTTTGCAGCTATATGATGCAAAATCAAAAACTCACCTATATTTACCTTCTTATATACTATCTAGTTTTTCAATAACTATTGTCCAGTTTCTAGTGAGTATGACCTCTTTAAGTAATGTAAACGTGGTACGCATTGATCGAGGTGAAAAGGGATGACTGTGAAAGGCCGTACTGAAGAAGATCTCAAGAATTTTTGATCTGCTGATCATGCTCATCAACTCATGACCAAAGTTCGTACAGTAATGAATTCGACTAGAATGACTTCTCAGTCATTGGGACATACACATATATTACTACTATTACGGAGTAGCCTAGCAGTTCAAAAGCGCACATGTCAATAGGTTTCTCGCGGCGGGGAAGTTCAAGTGACGCAAGATCTCCATGTCAGCCCGATTGACCAGTAGCGCTGCCATATCGTTGTCTTTTCGAATGGCGGTGGCTGCGCTCTCTCTCATGGCATCAATGCGTAGACAATGTAATTCGGGGGTACTTGAGCCCATTGGGACCTTTAAGACAGGGCAAACGAGAATGACGTTCTATCGCTGTCGAAGTTTGACGACCACTCGCTGCTCGCGAACTAAAATACCTTCAAGGTAACCTTCAACAGTCCATCCAAGTTGGAGGCTGTGTCGGTGTACTGGTGCTGTAACCGGGCGTTCTCGAGTTACTCAGCACGATACACAGAGTGGGGAAGCGTGTGTTGCACGACTTCCACAAGGACTCGTGATGTAGGAGATCTGCAACTCTTGCGATCTGATTGTCTGTCTCTTGCAGAGCAATCTGTATATATATACGAAAGGCTTTAACTTGCTCGTAGAAGGTAAAACTGAAACTGTTTATTTAGAGTCTGAAAGCGGCCCCGAAAGCGGGTGCAAATTACTAGGCATTTGCATACCGTAACTAGATCTAAATAAATGTACTTTGACTGGCTATCCAAGCTCAGTGCTTTTGATTGGGTAATTGGTCTCTACAATAGCCAATGGCATGGCCACATAACTACTGGCCATACCGGCTTTGCTTAGTTATTACGGACGCTCTTTATAACGGACAACGTATATTTGGCCAATCAGAGGCCCTCATTTACCATCACCTGTTCAGCC